>CARXXK010000004.1:30917220-31188952 GCA_949089665.1 Macrosiphum euphorbiae | reverse complement strand
CACTCTAATTTATCATTTTTTTTTTCGGAAACATGTTAACAACTAGTTAATAAGAACGATGTTGCAAAAATTATTTGCCGAAAATCATTAGTTTTTAAGTTATAGCCTTACAAAGTTCACGATTTTCGCCATTTTCGGCGTTTTAAGCATTCGTAGTTACAATTCAATATTTTACAGCGCGTTTGGAATTGTTCTGTTTAATAATTTTCATATACATATATGTATACCTGCCGTGATCACTTTCTCTCTGCGCTCACTCGTACAATTAAACATTTAAATTGAAAACATCCCTCGAGTCTTGACTTATTATGTAAAACCACCCTGAGTATCAGAATTACTTTTGCGTCATAGTTTTTGAAACGCTGATTTACCTAAGTTTCAAAAAAAAAAATTAAAAATTCGTTAGCACAAAACACCGAAAATTGTGAAATTTGTAAGGTACCTTAAATAAAAACTAATGATTTTCGGAAATTAATTTCTGCACCATCGTTCTTAACTGGTTGTAATAATACATAGGTATGTGTCCAAAAAAAAAATTTTAAAATTCGAAGGGCTCTAAACTAGATTTATAACACTAAATTTAACAAATATTTTGTTTTAAATAAATTTTGTAAGTATTTCGCCAATCTCTAATTCAGGATTACACTCTTGTTATTTTTTATGTTGTACAATGCATGATCGTGTATAAAAATGCCTATCGTCTATCGATATATTTTCAGATTTCTGGAAAACAATTTCACATAGGTACTTATACTCCCTTCACGTTTATTGGGTTTGAAATTTGTACAAATTATTATAATATTACTAACGGTGTGTCGGTGTGCCAGGGATTCTCGTCGGGCCCCGACGACGGCGCGAGGTGCACATAATGCGTGACATACCTCATTATCATCATGGTTCAGCCGGCAGTACTCTCGACGGAGCAAGAGAAGGATGCGCTGGTGATCGACGGCGGTTACTATGGCATGCAGCAGTGGCAGCAGCCTGCACGGAATCAGGATCAAGAAGCGGCAAGCAGAAGACGAGTGGAAATCAGCCTTTGTCGGAGGAACACAACCACGGAAATGCTGCACTCGTCTGTGGAACCGACACTTGTGTTCGTTCGGCGGGCAAGGGGTCGGCCGGGCGGTTCGGACCAAAAAACTTGCAGCTGTAGATCGAGGTGTGTTTTTTTTTTAATGTAATGATAAAGTTCCTGTGCCCCCCCCCCCCATTCCCTCAACTTGGACATACAACATACCTTGGGGGTCTCGGTGGCCCCGTCCTAAATAGTAAATACGCCACTATAATTTACCTAGTTAACATCTATACTGGGTATAGTATAAATAATATACGAATTATTTGTCGTGCCAATCTCACTAGATACACGCCAGAGAAGAGATTTCATATTTTATAATTTTTGAATCAAATAATCGTTGTACCTAGGTGTTGCCAATCTCCCATACTTATTATACGTTATAATATAGCTATATAGGTAAGATATTTACATTTATTTTTTACGTTTATCGCTTGAAATGTCTTCATTCTTCGCAGAGTAATAAATGTAATAACGATGCAATCGATTTTATATCGTGGGGATTTTAAATAACGTATCTTACTTCTATACATTAAAGTTTCTCATCTTCGATATTTTAATGCCGCAATGTAGACGACTAAATTCATAATTTGAACATCGTGGGAAACAATTAAACAAAATAAACGGATTTTTAATGATGAATTCAAATCATTCTATTGTGGAGATATTCAGTTACCTTATGCCCTTATGCAAATCTATTATTTTCTAGATAGGTATATATTATATAATATAATTATGACTTATGTTTATATTAGATTTCTTTTTCAGTTTTTCACAAACAATATAAGTAGGTAAGTATTTTATTGTATTTATATTTATTCAACTCGGGCGGGGCTTGGATCACTGCACCTATCGATTAAAAAATGTCTTATTCTAAATAGTAAAATCTTCTATTTTATTTGCTTTTATCGCCTCTAAGATAGAGTAGGTACTAGGACACTAGGTAGGTAAGTAGGTACGTTTAAAAAGACAAAGAGTAAGCACATTTACATCTATCGGTATCATAGGCGTGCGCACGGGTAGGGCTGATTGGGCTTTAGCCCCACCTGAGATTTTTTTCATACGTGGGTGGGTTGGTACATTATGAAGACATGACTAAAAGTAGGTATAGCACTTTTAGTTTTTAAACGTTTGTGTTTACCCGAGAGACTATACAAAGCGATTCATTTAAAATTGAACACCCATTATTTCAAAAAGTGTAATGTTTTTTGAAAGTGTTTTTTTAAATATTTTTAATCCTGCTTCTAATTATTTAATTTTTTTAATTTTTTGAATGACAACATAGAGTTTTAATTTCATAATCCAAAGCAGAATATCTTGTTAAGTATTTTGATACATAAAAATTGAATTTAGTGCGAGTAGGTTATGCGTTATAAGTATTTAAAGTTTATATGAGAGGAGTTGAGTGGTACCTACGGGATTACCCAGCAAAATGGACCCATGTCCACTACTCCGCTCATCTAAGCCCTAAATATTTATATCTCGTAAACTAATAGCCCTAAAGTCGATTTCCCATGAATAATTTATACTAATAATTAATAAATAAATATTATTGTTAATTGACAATTGACAATAGATTGAATAGATTTGAATAGATTGTTTTATTATTAGATTATATTTGGGTAAAATTTTAAATCAATATTGATGAATTTTTCCAGTCACCAACAAAAGGTTTACTTAAAAGTTTGTAGGGAAAATGTCTATAATTTTTTTCTTGTATGACCATGACAAGGTGGTGGGTGATCACTGATCAGATTGAATTTAGCCATACCTGACTCAGAGGTCTACACACGCCTATGATCGGTATTGTGCACCGGTTGCCCTGTGAGTCAAAACACGAGTATACGCCACACACGTACGTATGGCGTGCGTCTTTTGTATATGTGTAGTAAATTGTATAGTAAATTGTATACTATATTATATATGTATTTATATGTTGGAATAACTGAACCTATGTATAAATGTATAATACATAATATTATGATGTTTATGTAATATACTATTGTCATCGACCTGTTGTATAACCAATATCATACATTATATTTTCCGTCTTGACGGCGGACAAGCCTGTACTTTAAAAAATACATGTTCTGTCAATCATAATAGACATAATATTATAGTAGGTGCCTACAAAAGTACGAACTATGGAGTACCGTATTTATTAAGTTATAAGTGCTTGCGTGGACAATGGACATGAATTTTGAAAGGAGGAGAGAAAGGGCACCAATTATGCAAAACTAGACAAAACTGCGAAAAGCTGATTGTTACTTTATAATACATTCATGTTTATCGTAATAATTTGAAGTACATAATAATATAGAGTATAGATTATAACATTGTTCTATTCATTTTATATAAATTATTTTTTTAAATTACCAATTTTGTTATAAAGTTAAAAAAGTGCATAAGATACCTACCATATAAATTTTTAGGTCCACAGTATTTTTCCGGTGTATCCGAATTGGTTCTGAAACGTTCGAATTGGTTCCCGAATTGTTACAAAGGATATATCCGAATCCCTAATTAGTTCAAAATTATTTTAAAACCATTATCAATTTTATTTTTCATTTTATACAGATTTAGGACTTTCTATATATTGAGCAGGTGTAGTCAAAAGCGTTGGTTGTTTCAAAATATGTAGGTCATAATGTTTTTTAATTTTTCTTTTTAATTAAAAAATATAGAATCAATTATTATAATTATACTTAACATCATTTTTCTATGTTTTTTTTAAATATTTTATTTTATTGAGATAAAAATGTATAACAAATATTAGTTATAAATTACAATCTATTTATTTCATTTTATTTAAATTTGCCCATTTCTGTTTTTAGTTATATATTATATTAATATATTTCTTTACTTTTAGTCTTATGGTTCTGTTGTTTTTATTGTCTGTATTTCGTAGTTTAATATTATAATGTTTAAATTCGAAAGTTTTAACTGGGAACCAATTGGGATGTGTGCCACCTAGAATATCGGTAATCAATTAGGATGCAGCCATTTTTTCAAAATATGTAACATTAGATCCGACTCCCATGTACGCTCCTGATCCCTAATTACAAAATATCTGACTCTCGTTTCAACTTTATTGGCCTTACGGCTGACTTACAGAGAAACGTCTCTACTCCCTTCGAGTGACGCCAGACGCGGACTTCTCCATTTCTTTGTTGCCTACTATTTATTATCATCTACAACCATTGCTCTGCATGGTTGTTTATGGGACGCAGTTCTATTTTTGGGTGGTATGGTTGTTTGTCATCTTATAGCGCAGTGCGATAGGTACCTAGTTAAAAATGAGTTTGTGTGGAGTTTATAGTATTATTGTATTTTAATATATTATATAATATATAATTACTTATCCAAAGTTCTTAGTTCAGCTTTATTACCTAGTTATAGTAGTACAAATCGTATACCTATATATTGTATAAAATAAAATAAGTACCTACATACTATATTATGCTAATCAGCTTGTGCACTATATGTAGAGAGCACAGTCACACTTTTTATTGGCTGGGCGGGATATTTTTACATACCAGAGTTATTTCTACAATTCACCCTTACCATTAAATACAATACTCAAAATGTATCAATGAATAAAATGTTACCCTATGTATATATTAAATATGAAATTTGAGCTAGGTGACCATATAGGCACGACTAGGGTTAAAATTCTGGGGAGGGCTACAGCCCACTTAACAAAACTAATAATTTAAAATAACCTATAAACGGTTTATATCTATATCAACAATGAATAATTTTTGGGTGTGGAGGGTTAAATCTTAGTCAGGGAGGCTCCCCTAACCCCCATAGTTACGCCACTGCGGGTGACCCTAATACCCTATCAAATATACCTACACGTCGTAATGTACCTACACGATAAACATTCAGCAACAGTCTAGAAATAGAATGTCTGCAGATACTCTGGTGATTACCGGCGGTGGCATAGGACCATTGCGATATTTTTAACTGCAGTCTGCACAATATTATTATATGACGTCTATGATGCAGTCGGCGAGCCGCGTTGGTCACATTACCAATTGGTTCCGTTTCGTTTGCAACGATATAATAAATCACGACGTCGCTGTGGCCGGCAGACGACGTCGATCCCCATTAGTCTTCGCTATTATTGTCGTTGCGTATTACCGGAATAATATTATATTATTTTCACCGTTTCCGAGAATCGGATGTCGGCGTTGTGTCTGTTGTGTAGTGCAGTATACCTATAATACTACACACAGTTATGGGCTAAGTGTTTATTGCACACTTCTACACTAGCACGTGACAACTACACTACTCCGTTCCTCACACAGAAAAATATGATTTAATTAATAATTGGGGTGCAGCAAAAAAATCTAATCGAATAAACTTTTATCACTAATCAGTAATCACTAATCGAATCCAAACTTTTCAAAACATATCACTCCGACGATTATCCAATGCTAAGCCCTATATTTCTAACCACGCTCTCCATAATGATTTCCATATGAAAACAATAGATCAGGAAGCACCGCGCACTTCCAACAACGATTTCATAAACGACTTCAAAATCATCCTAACCCCTCATAAAAGATCTTTCCATTTTTACTCTCCCTGGAAATCCTAACCGCAGATTGAAAAGAAACTGGTGCCGTGATCTTTCACTAAACTTTAATAGTTTAATGTCTAACGTCTTATAGTAAAAAAAAAAAAAAACCTAACTAATTAAAAGCCATTAAGAACCACTAATATGGGTGGTTGCTTAATTCACAACTTTCATGTCATTAAATAACTCTCAGCATATAAACTTATTGTGCAAAACTGTATAGATTGTTTATTTCAAATGAAAATAATAAAAAAAAAAAAATTAATAATTATGTTATGCTGTATTGCTGTTATCACTTATCATAACGATAGCTAACTCGTTTATTTTACTTAGAATCCATAAACTAAGTAACCACATTCCTATACAGTTTACCCTGATGCCATGGTGCAACTAAGGGGCCGAACTAAGAGGACTTGTGCCCAAGTTTAAAATGTGGTCCACCAAAGAACAAAATACTTTTTCTATTATACACCTACATTGGTTATTTTTAAGTAAAAATTATCAATAAATACAAAAATGTTGTACTTTACCTACTATATATCTTATAAGTATAGGTTTTCGGGTATTTCGGCACCTAACTATTATGTTCCCAGCTATAACAGGAATTATGAAATAATCTTTAGTTCAGGTATTTTTGTTGTATCAAACAGATCACAGGTACGTAGTTATTATTTATTTGTGTAACAATAATCATAATAATATTATATTATAAACCAGAAAAAAACAGAACTGCTTATCACAAAATAACTTAGAACACAGGGTAATGAAACTTTTCTATACCTATAACATGATGCAGGACGGCCGTCGGCCTATATGAATTTGAACGCGTTTACATTGTTTCTTTGTTTATAATTTGTTTATACTTTTTTTTCCCGTGGTATCGAGGACCGTAGAAGGAACCAAGTTTGCCATACTTCTCCGCCGGTTCAATTTGTTATAACTAGTAAACAAGTACACGTTAAATTGTGTTGTTAATAAAAAAATATTATGTTTTTTTTATGAAAGTGTAAATATTTAAGAAAATGGTTTGTTACTACTAATAACCTATTATATAGAATTAATACTATTAGACAACTACAAAGGTTGTCACCTTTTAAGATATCCAAAGAGTAAAAGAGTACCATTCAAAAAGTCGCTTAACAAATTGATAAACCTAAAAATTAACCCTCCCAGCCATCTGCTGAACCTGTTCAACCACACTCTTCAACGTCCCCAGTTAAAACTCCAAATCAAAAACCGACATCTATACCAACGCCACAGCCAACTCATCATCAGTCAATCCAACTCTCCATCAACAAATTTATAGAAGATTTAAAATGTATTTTAAACCCTCTTCTATTGGCTCTAACTTCCCTAATTAACAAAATTACACTTCCCATCTCGTCCACTCCATAATATTCTTTTCCGATTTACCTTACCACTTTTACATATGATATACATTTTTTGTTTCTTTTTGTATTGTTGAGATATAATAATTATAATTAAATCTCATTAATAAAAAAAAAAAAAAAAATCCTTATCAAGTGCAATTAACGATATGGGTCTTCCAGTTTCAAACTGTTATACACCTAGACACCTAGTCAAAATCAGCCAGTGTTAAAATTGTTGGGTAATTGAGAGAGGAGAGAAGGACCACAGCATGATGAAGTCTGAACTAGCAATTATTATTTAAATAAATATAACTACTACCTACTGGACAGAAAAATCATGTTAAAATAGTTGTGATACTTACCTAATTTTATTTTTCTAATATGTGACTGCTTCACTCATATTGAAGTATAGTACATATATATATAACATATTTTCAATTATTATTGATATAAATAGGAATGGGAAACTGTGCACCCTCAAAAATATTGATTTAGTTGCGCTCATGGCTATAGTGGCTATGTTTAATGAGTAGTGACTTATATATTATTATCAAGTTGCGGATAGTGGATGTTAAAATATGGATATTGCCATATTGGATATACAATATACATATACAGCTAATAGCTATTATACTAGTAGTATATATCACGTATTTAAGTATTTTCGTTAGTTTCACGCGTCGATGTAATATACCTACAGCTTACCCTAGCGCTGGCCGAATATCTTAAAATCATTCGTTTTTGACATACGCTATCGTGTATGCCACCAGTGACAAAAGTGGTAGGTATATATCACTATATCATATAATAGTTGTACAGGTAATAATATATAGCAAGTATATACTTACGCCATAATATATACGGCTATATTCGCTGAAAAGAAACGAACCGACGTTTTGTACGGTTATTATTTTAATTTTCGTACCCTATAACGGCCGTTGTTGTTTACACTTTTACAGGTTGTTATAACACATGAAACAGTTAAAGACATTTTTATTTTCATTCCTGCTTATTACGCTGTATGAATTTTTTTCATCCGGAAGCAGCAGACTGTAGCAGTACCGTTTATAATTTCCCCAAACTCTAGACAGTTATCAACTTGTAACAATGTACTTGTGTTTGAATAGTTAAGATACTTATGTACCTATGTATAAATACACATTCTACATACAAATATAATATCCACCATGGGTCCGTGTAAATTTAACGTTACGTTAACAAATTTCCTGTTTTGTATTATTTATTTTCATCTCAAGCTTGAGTTCGTTTTATTGATGTGAACGGTGGTTAATTAATAATTATTATAGGGCTAAATTGTGCAACCTATACATCATGCATCATTGATTTAAAATGAAAGTTGGAACACTAGGTTATAGTAAATATAACAATCGATTTCCAGAAGTGATATAGTATCTACGATTGATAGATGTTAAAGACACGAGTTACGCTACACTATACATTAGATTTTCACAGACTTAGTAAACACGTATAGTAAACTGAGTAAACTTTCTTGTAACCCATTTTATACATTCATAATTATATACAAATATTTATAAGTTTAAATGGTTATTGAATATCTGCGTTTATAAAAAGTTATTGAAGAAAATAATTTTCTTTTTTATTCTGTTTACTAAATTAATACTAATTATCTGTAGGCACTGACATTGTTAATAAATTAATATAGGTACAGTTTGACAGTCGACTAATGATGTATTAAGAGCCAGATTATGAACTATATATAGATATACTACTGGAATCTTGGATTTTTAATTTTGGTAGGCTATAACCTGTTTACCATCCAACTATAGGCTAAAAACTTGAACGGTTCTTATTAGAAAAAATCAGCTAAAACAACTAAGTTAGCACAAATTAGTACCTATTGCAATATTGTAAAGTTCAAGCCCCCTCCCCCCAAAAAAAATTAAAATTAATAATTATCAATGTATTAAAATTTAAAATATTATAATTTCCTGACTTGTTATATAATTTTTATCATTATTTAATACTTTTAAAATTCAATTTTAGTACATTTTTACATAATTGATAATATAACTATTATAAGTAATTTATATAAGTATTTTTTTAATGCAGAAAAAGATGGGTCCCATAGTAATCGGCCTTCAAATATTTGACGACAATTAATGTAAAATAATAATTATTAATGTTCAAAATAATATCTGATGTAGTGATGTTGATTTTGTTGAAAATAACATGGGATTATACAGTTCTACACTTTATAATAATATGATGTACAATTATAGGTACTAAGGTACCTATTGCCTATACCTACTGAAATTTTAGGTTTAGCCTAATTGCACTAACTAGGCGAATGATCACGCTCGAATAATAATATTTAAATAAACGAAGTTTGTAGTCATCTAAAATCTAAAAGCTATTTACATTTATGAGTTCATAGTGTGAGAGCGAGCGTAGTGACGCGCGTGGCGTATTGTACCGTACCTACATAATATTTTGTTTTATATTATTCTAAACGCCAACCAAACAACGGCCCTATTGAAAACTACAAAATAAAAGTGTATTTCCCTTTCACACAATAAGCCCCGATATTCATATAACAGCAATAAATAATATTTATAATTATTTATCATCACGCGCTTGGGTGACTTCTATATCACTTTGTACTATATGTAAGGTTCCTCAGGTATATACAAATAGTACCTATATATGCCTATTACAAACATAAATACATCAAACAGGTATTTATAATTTGTATAATATTATCATAAAATACGTGAACCCAGACGCACACATGTATATACATGTCATAATAATCTGTATCAGTGGCCATTTACTTTGCTGATAAAAATATGAACAATAGGTATACGTTTAAAAGTGGGCTAATTCATATCGGTATGTTTATACTGTAAATAGATAGGAGTGTTGGCATAAGATTCGAAGCACCTAGATCCACCACCACCACCACCACCACCACCGTCACCTCCACCACCGCCACCTCCACCAACGCCGCTGCAGTTGTTATATCCGACGCAGTCTCCGCGGTCCACGAGGTGTCCATTCACGCACTCGGCGGGTCCGCTGCCCAACCATGACCGCTGCTGAATTCTGGACTCTGTCGATCGGTTTCCATGAACGTATAAGTATTGTTATTGGCCACGTTTAAACATGTTGTCAGTTTAGTTGGTTTTCGGTTCGACTGTTTTAATAATTTTTATAAATTGTTCGTTTGTCCGTATTTCTCATAAAAATATTCTCAATAAACAAATTTATTAAAGTTTAATACACGAGTATTTGCCGTTGATTACGCTACGAGTGTTTGTACACAACAGAAGCAGCAGCAGCAAAAGATATTATATTTTAAAAAGTATAGATACCTACCCAGTGCGCGCGCACGTGACGCGATGATTGTGAATGTGTCCAAACTTCAGCAAATAATGAGCTTTGTGGTGAGTTTACATTATAATATATACCTTTTATTCCACAAAATATGAGAAAAAATTGATAAAAATTTTTATCTGCACTGCTTGGCTGCAGGTATTTCATATAATACCTACCATATTTATCGTATTACTAGGCTTTATGTTTAAATTGTCATTGTCATTTTTGAAGAAAAAAGTTTTAACCCAAGTAGTCCAGCTATATAGTCCATGCAATATCGATAGTATTAAAAAAAAAGACAAGTGTACATCGTCAGGCATATAAAAAGTGCTATTAATTAGTATGAATATATTAAATACAACCCTATAATATTGTCATACGCTTAATACATTTTTTCAATAAAGCCGTTTTTCATTTGTATATTCCGATTTTTTTAAAATTATTTTCAATATACTTGTACCCAGTCCTGTGTAAATTGATACAATTTCAGTTTTTGTGTATTTTACTTATATAAAGAAAAATATTATGTTATTTTACATTTTAAAATGTATAAGCTTATGCGTATGATATAGGGGCATTTTTCAAAATATTTAAATGTACACATTATTTTCGTAGATTTTCGGATTTTGTTTTCGTTTTGTATTCGTAGAATGAAAACCATAATATGTATAACATTATAAAAATAAAGAAATTGTTCGTTTATAAAGGACGAAGATAAAATTGAAGAAATAATTTTTTTCAGTAGAGTGAATGTATAGACGATAAGAACGATCAAACGACGTATTTGTCTATAGTTGTCCTCATTTCCTCACCGTGTTACTGTTGCACTGTACTGAAAACGAATCGTTTTAAACAACTACTATAAAAATTATTGTAAAATTATAATTATTAGCATAAAATGTATGAATAAAATAAAGATTTCGAATTATTTATACTCGTAAAATCAGAATATTTATACTAACTTTATGATATTTATTATGGTCATATTATAATATAATATAAATATAATAATTGTTTCGATTTTGTCAAAATATTTATTTCTCACTAATTACTTACAACGCAATACAAGTTATGGGTATTCATTAATTTCCTGACTAAATTTTTATTATTTAAGATTAATATAATATTTATCCACATATTCTGAATCCTTTTTTAGTATATTGGGAAACTCAAACATAAATAAGAGAAACAAACCTAACTACCGGTGAACACTAAAATAGGAATGGTTTATAAGTTATAGCAAATTTGAGTGTATATACCTAGTCAACAATTAAGAACATGTTGCAAATAATTAATTTTTTTTTTACATTTATTGTTAAATTTCTAAAATTATTTTTAATTTCTGAGATATAATAACAATTATGATTTTAAATATTTTTATTATAATCTTAAGTATAGGTATGTATGATTTCGATTTACAACTTATTAATGTTTACGTATATATTATACAAAAATTAAATAGCCCAAATATTTTTTCTATGGAAAAATAACTCAAGGAGAGTTTAAAACAATACTTAATATTATTAATATTAGGTCTATAGGTAGTATTATAATTCATATAGAAGCTATCTTTTTTTATATTATGCTTACGTCAATATCAATTAATGTGGACATCCAAATATCAATTCCAAGAGTATACAACGTATGTTATAATTTAATATAATATATAGAATACATTTTATAATTTTGTAACTTGAGAGTACAAATGTAGGTGCAATAGTATAAATGCATTTGTAAAATCGTAAATAATAATACCTATGATTAATGGCTCTTAGTTAATACTTTCCGGGAGTTTAATCCATTTAAATAGTTAGCTTCCGATAGACATAATTTTTCAATTTCATCCATATTAAAATCGAGTTAGCTACCGTGAAAAATCCGATAATCTATCCGCGGGAGTTATTTTTCACATTTTTTTGTGTTTTGCTTTTAATTTCACCGTATACAAAAATAATAATGCTTTCCAATGTCCGAGACAGCCTGCGGTCGGATCGAAAAATTTCTGCCGGATATCATCCAACCGTACATCCTATGCGGCTGTCAGATACTAAACGGTTCCCAAAAATGCAATGCATATCGTAAAATGGAAAATAAAAATAAAAACGGCGCTGTACAATAGGCACAACATTAGTCGTAAAACGGACCAGTCGTTAAAGTCTATTAACCTGTAGACATTTTGATTTGTTTTTGTTTATAATGATGTACACACATGTATAATAATATATAAAAATAAATTATATATAGGTGCTACATACTACTTACTATACATACTTTGCTATATGTATATATTATTTTGGTAATCCGACAATCAAACATTAAATTTATTACCTAGTCGTTATTTTAAAAGGATAGGTCAAAATCCTGAAGGTACTCATTTATTCTTAAAAAGTTTTTAAACGTTTTTACATATAATTTTTGTGTTGTTATACATTCCTTGTTATTTTAATGCTCCGTAAATAGTTTGAAATTTAAGTCATTTGTTTGAGCAAAAATCAGAACTATGTGTAAAATATTCTACCTTAATCATAACATCATATTTCCATAAACCTCCTCAGAAAATATTATTCAAACTATGATTTATTTTCAAAAATATTTATACGCAATAATTATACATTATACATACATTATCACGTCATATTATACATAGATTCCTCTATACAGTTTAAACATGAACAAATATATAATATAAATAGTAAATACATTTAAATCACTCAGTGAAAACATAACACACTTATCCAGATATGTTGTGTTGATGAGTTTATCCAAATAAGTAAATAACAGTTGAAATGTTCAGTTTTGAATTGCTACAGCTCTAATTAGAACTAAGGTTAATCTTCTAAATCTATGTTTCATTGAAGATATTTTGTTAAACAATAATTAATATTAAATAATAATATGTTTTTATTTTTAAATGAAGGCAATTTAATCAGAGGATGATTGCTGAAAATGCATTACACGCCATTATAATATAAATTATAATATGCATATAGGTGTAAATAGTGAATACATTAGGTATGTGGTATGTTAAAACTTCGATGATGCTGTTTATAAATTATAAATTATAATGTAGCTAGTACGAGTATCTAACAAGATATAGGTACTTATATAAACTATTAACGAACCCGAGCATTTAAATGATGACGTTTAACTTATCTCGTTTTAGAAATTTTTCGACGGACAAACTAACTATTGATGGTTCATATCAAACTTCGTAGGTATTGAGCAATCGCCATTGCACAGAGACCAACGCCTTTCTCCACTGTTTGCATTTGCTTTGACTTCTAAAAAAAAAAAAAATTGTAAAGTTCAAAAAGGATTACTATAAACAAACATAATAATATACAATATTTTCGATGAGAATTATAAGTCGTACACAACAATGAACCCTTTCGAGTCTCGATCGTTGTTCACGTCTCGTTCCTAATCGTTTTCTTTACCGACTATACCGTACCTACTTACTTACCTACAAGATCGGATACACAATCGAAAAGTAGTTCCACGGGTACTACGCGTCCTATTCCGGCCTAACTAAACTTATTATTATTATTACTTACGCTCAGCATTTGTATATCAGTGCTATATATTATATTGCACAACAATTACTGAAAAAAGTACCACTAACGAGTGTTTTTAAATCCGCATCGTCGTCACAATAATCAGGTGAAACGTGATAAATATTTTCTTTTTTGGTGGATGGGTCGTCGATTGTTGCAACTATTATTATTATTATTGTTATTATTACTTTTAATTCGGCACGTGGATTGTGTGTGCGACGATTGTATACAAAAGATGTGTGCGTGCGTTTTTTCCCTTAAATCCTTCCGGCGCCAATCGTGATTTGCGATTATTCTCTCCTTTTATCGACGAAATAATTACGATAATAAATCGTATTACTATTATTACTATTAACGGCGTGATCAAATAACGTGCTGGACGTTTTGTTTGGATACTATCGCGATGATTTTTATAATATCATTAAAGCGTACCCGTACTACCTATATATAATATAATACTATTATAGTGGTAGTAGTGGTACCTACCACCTACATCAGTGAAGCAGTTTTTAATCGATTTCTAAATATTCTCATAATTCTTCTTTAATAGTTTCATGCAGAAAAAAAACCACTATACATTCCAAGTGCGTGCGTGAATATTATATATTGTACGATATCATGTATCTATAAGAAAACAAACTTCTCATTTAAATAAATTACAGTCCATCGAGTTCGTTTACATATTATTATACGTATTATTTTACACTATGTGCTCATATTATATTATTATACTGGCTATACATGTATATATGTGCCGACCATAGGTATCCGACTCGCCGAACTGTCAATCGTGCACAAATCAATCTCCTGCAGCAGGAAATCTACTTCCCGTTATATGGAGAAGGCCGATCGGTTTAAATGACTACTTAAACGAAATCCTAATAACATGTAATTATGTCCATTATCTTGTCTCTCTGTGTACCGTGTACACACGATATACGACCATTCCGTCGAGCGATATCGACCATAATGGCCGGAGCGCCTCTTTGCAAATTGCAAAAAATTATAATATTATTATATAGATTACGATCCTTTTAGATATTATGTACACGCACTCGAATTCAGACGTTTTTCTTGAATTTTGAACATTATTATTTATTACTGCTTTTTATTATAATCATTTTTCATTTCATAAAGAAAAGTAGTTTTGAAACAATGCGGGAACAGTATTCAACCAGTTTTCTACTCCCTTGTACTTTCGTGTAAATGTTAAAGTATAATCTTTAATTAGTAGTACAAAGACCTACAGTACCTGTACACAGTAAAAACTATTAAAATAATATAGGCACGCCCCGCAATCCATGTAAAACACGAATTCGACAAATATTATAATTTATAATATTATTAATAGTAATAATATTTTCACACTACGATAAATTTGAGTTATATTTTCGTTTAGTATAGGTACATAATTATGTTTTATGATCAAATCTATCTGTTTTCGTATATTATAAATTTAATTATATACATACCATGTATACATATACTATGCAAATGTATATAAATAATTTAAACCACTTTAACCACTTATAAATGAAACCTTTTATTTTCATAATGTAAAACCTGTCAATGATTTACTCCAGGTTGATATAATAATTACATTTCAGATGTTATCATCATTCATCACAAATCAGATGTGTATTAATTATCCTAAAAAAAATTATATTGGTATGTAATAAAAGAGTACTTATTCCAAACTGTCATATTTTTTTTTTGAAAATATGGATACTCATCTACTAGGTAGATGTATCCATCAAACTTATTGAGGAATAAATTATTGAATTAGTACATTTATCAACTATAATCCAATTAAAACTACAAAAACTCATTAATTTAATGAGCTGTGCTCGTTTAAAATATAAATAAATATAATAGGTACTAGTATATTTTACATTTTATAATTTATATAGATTATAGGTAAGTTGAATTATTGTAGAATTTTAAATATACAAAGTAATAACTTAAGTCTCTACATCGCGTTAGTAATAAATCAGCGAAAGTTTAATCGTTATTAAATGTTTTAATGAAAATGATTGATCATTCTAAATTTTGATCAACTTTCTAGTTTAGATTTCAATTTGTGTTTTATCTTGGGTCACACCTAAAAATACAGTTACCATGGGTAATAAACAATACATATTAAAAATTAAATTATGCTGTAAATGTTAGAACGATGTAAAATGAATCAACCTTCATTCAAATAGAAGGTAAATACCTACTTAAAATTATATTTAATTAATGAAATATAATAATCGTAAATTTTCAGTTTATACCCACTTGTTATTTAATGGCTCTACAGAGGAATATCGACTGTTCCTCTGTTATGTATATTTTTTGATGGTTTGATGTATCAATATACTACGTAATTGTTTCTATCATTGGGTGGCAAAGTTCTTTAAAATATATAAACTAAATAACGCAAATATTTCTACAGCAATCAGCAGACCTATACCTAACTTATTTGTTGTTTAAATTGTTGCTTAAATAGCTTATAGTTTTACAGTTTAATAACCCACGAGAATTGAGAACTAAAATGTAACACGTTGGATTCTGCTCTTCAGTTAATGACGTTTCGAAAAGCGCAGATGAAAACCATGGGCCATTGCGTGCCATTATTTATTGTCAATTAATTATTATCCAATAAGTGCGATTACCCACTCTAAAATATGTAGTTTCAAGATCCAACATTCATCAAGTGTGTGCGGGTGTAATTACGCATGGATAAGTGGCCACTGACCGACTACAATATTGATAGCAATTATTTCTAAATATCGTACAACTATTATAGAGAATATTATTGAGAAGTAAATCAGCATTTATAATATGCAGAGGTATTAGCACTGAAGCGATGCGACGTGCGAAGGTGATTATTTAAATTGTATTGTGGTTTTTAAATGCAAAACGGAAACCATTGTCAATATATTTGTGGGCGATGATCGATGACTTAATATCGAACGTTCTCGGACAACGGTCGGTGAGATATATATAGGTGGCAGCCATCATCAGTAGACACCGTAACCCGTGACCGCCGTCGTCGCCACCGCGGTGTGTCTTCAAAAATAGTTTTACTCCTAATTTAATTGGGAAACAATCTAGAAAGCAATCTAGACTTTCACAGAACATTGTTCGATTCTGTCCAGACAAGTTTATGTAACAGCCGGAATTTCCGAAAATTGCCAACATCCGTAGGTGATCGATTTCGATTGGGGCCGCGGCGCATAACGATTAAATTGAATTTTTTTTTTTTATTGTCAAAGGGTGACTATCGTCGTCAATAATCGTCATACACCGTGAAACGTAATCGCGTATTAGACGAAAAATATTATATCTATTATAATTTGGAAACGATCGAATATCGGTTTTTTTTTATTTCAAACTGCGAAAAAAAAAATTGATGTTTTAACTCGTGCGTTTGTGTAGTTGCACTTATATAATGTATATAATATTATTATGTAGTCGTTCTCAGCTGAATTGAAATTGAGTCGAAAGACGTTGATCAACGCGTGTTGTTGCTCAAACTCTTTGTTTGACGTTTGTCTTTTTTAATCTTATCTACTGTTATAGGTATATGTTTTTTAGGCAGTAGGTAATGAACCGTATCTATATATAATCATTAATCAATCATAATCCATAAATATTATTATAGATATATCACTTATTGGATTGTTTTACAGCTCTGACAGTTACTGATATTGTGTAGAGTGTAGACTGCAGAATATAATACAGTCATTGATATACAGTAAGCAGTGTATAAGCGTATATAGAGCCAACTAACCACCGGCGTAATGGAAAATGAGCATTGTATAACAAATTCATTATAGTCATTAAACTGTAGTTTTCGAACTGTTGCAGTAGTCCGTAATTTTTATATTGCATGTTTTTTTAAATGGAATATGACACAAATGATCGTTATTACTTATTATAGGTACCTACCTACTTATTATTAAATTCACTATAATTTTTAGATTTTGATAATGAGTTAACTGCAAGGACCACAGTTCTAGTGTGCATCATGCGCAGGTGGTGTATATAAATAAAATAGGCATATAACATGGTGTCATGGTCTAATTTTGTCAAAAATAATTATCGAACAAAATTTTAATATAAAAGAAAAAATATGATCAACTGTCATATTATGATATTATAATATTGTGTAGGTACCTACTAATAAACTGCATGGTGTTACAATTAATGTGGACCATCAAAAAACTGTAACTTTGAAAGTGCAGTGTACTTGTAATGTCGTCAACACATTTCTATTAATCGGGTACGCCTGACTGATATTTACGTAGGTATTTATCTATTTTTCTGTGATCATATAATAGTATATTATATATTAAGAAATATTATATAGGTAAATAACATTATGTGATTGTGATTTGTGATGTAATGCTATAGATCATAATATTTACGTAGTATAGTGCTCAGTCAGCAGTCTACAGTCTATGCTCACAGATTACAATACGAAAATTGGTAAATATATATATTTATATATTTTTTATTGGCACTCGGAAAACACACTTAGAAACGTAAATAGCTCGAATAATATTATAGCATTGTGATCGAATCTTTAAGTAGGATTGCATTTCATACATTTCACGATTCTGAGCGGACCAATAAAATATGTACCTACTATCTACTACCTAATGGTCTTACAGTGATGCATGATGCGTGTGTTTTCTTATAAAATAAACCCTATACCTTTAGGATGGCTTCCAATATAAAAAAAGTAAACATATATTTACTTTGGTAGTCAAAGGTAAATGGCATAACTGACGGTTAAAAATAACAGGGAAAAACAAAATGTTATGCATAAACGGCAATGTATTATAGACGAAGACCACACAAAATCAATTAAACTCCTGCAGGCATTTACCGCGACTGATCAGGCGATGTACGTTAATGTAATAATGATTATTAATTGTATATAACTATGTATTTATATTAAATCATTTTGGCCTCGTAGAAAAAGCGTTCGTGTATAGGTAAAGACGTAAAGTAGCTAGGGGTATACACTCGTGAAGAACGGCTTTAGGTGAAATGTTTTTACTTTTATGTAGATTTAAATTATATTATAATGTAGCACAAATGGACAATATAACGTTTTGTATCCGTCTTTTATTATTATCCTAGTCTTGAGATTATACACCGACACGATTTTCAGAGTAGCTCTTCTTTATTCGACCGCGTATTGCACACATGCACATACATGCACTCACAAGAATATTTTGTTGATGTACGCAATATGTACAATGTATATATTATACATACCTATACTATATTGTGTATGTCCTATTATTGTATTATTATTGTTATTATTTGTTATTATTATTGTATTTATGGTTCCACGCGCACTGTATAACATAATATACATAGATTGTATTGTAGCATCCGCTTCGGAGACTGCAATCATCGTTCTGCGAGCTGCTATTGTGAGGGACGGTTGGTATAAGCAAATATATCGGAACGAAACCGATGTAGACACAGGTATACTAATTATATTGTAAACCTGGTACCTGGTATATACGTTAGTAGGAACGCGTATTGAATATTATACGTGATTTCAGTGAGTGTTAATAATGATATATTTGAATACTAAAATGTTAATTATATTATTATAGCTATACGCGCGTACACTAAATGGTTGGGTATTTATTTTAGTTTGTCAGCAAGTGGTATTGATGTCATTATACTCTTGTTATAATATTCATACTTTGAGTCGACTGAATAAAGTTTGATAGTTTCGGTGAAGACAAAAACGCGTATACAAATACACACAGCGTGCATATTATTACGATACTACCTATAAAGTACCGAAAACGGATAACATAATAATATCAACGGGGAATAAAATAATACATAATGTACAATTCAATTATTCTATATTCGTCATTCTAGCTCCAATTGAAATAGAAAGTCGAACGAAAAATTAATAAGTACATAATATTATTGTATATTAGTATCTATAAAACAAGCTTATTGTTATATTTAATATTCGATTGAGTTATACGTATATACCTAACACACGTATATAACATAATATTGGTTTTGTATTGTTTCGATCCACACGTCTCGTGCTGAATTTCAAAAATAATATTAATAATACCTAATGAAAGTAATAATTGTTAATTATTCGTACACGGCATTGATTTCATTATTGGCTTTCTTTCTTCAATATCACGCAAGCAGTACATGGTGAATTTGAAAATTTTTCATGAAGGGATACAGTGGTGGTGAAATTATTTTGTCAAGGGGGTTGGGATCTTTCTGATTTTTTAACATGCTCTATTTGATTATCAAAAATATAATTTATTGTTATCAGATCTTAAACATTGATAAAAAGGTTATGGGAGAATCTATCCCCTCACCCTTTCCCCTGTTTGACCATCACTGTAGAGTTATATTCTTAAAAAAAAATTATTCAAGTAATTATGTTTTATACATGCTAGTATAGTGTATTTTTTGGAAACGAGGATTAAGCACGTCGATAAAAGTTAATCACGAGTTTCTTAAAAACGATTTTACGCATAAAATTAAATTTTAAATATTATATTATAATAGATTTAGCATTTAATATATTTTTGTATGCGTAGAAGTAAATAAGTTTACATCAAACTTATCTGACGACTTTCTATTATAAATTCATTACTCATTGGGTGCCGAGACTGTGTCTACAATGCACCTACATAATATTATTATGCATTACTTAATTTGTGCTGGTTTATTGTAAGTGCAGTGGTTTTTTTTATTAATATAATAAAATAATGTACCATATAAATAGTGACAGTGGATACTGAATAGCCACCAATTAATAACGAACCTAGACACCTGCTAGTATTTTCACGCTTATCGTTGGCCATTATACTTATCAGTAATATATAATATTATAATTTACATTATTATCTTTATGAAAAATAGACAAGCGCCAAAATGCCAATCTCTATTGTTTGAATAAACGTATACGATATTATATTTCATCATAATATATTAAACGCTATCTATATACAATATACCTATATAATATGCACTGTATATTACGTGTTTACAGTTTTTATTTACTTATATACATATATACTATTGTGACGTAATTATGAATTTGTTCTGGGCTAAAATATCAGAAGATGTATGATAGGTGCCATACCTACCACACGGCTGAAAAAATTATCTCAATGTACTGTGGAAATATATTACAAAAAAAAAAATAGAATTTAAGATTAAATTTGCATGATGTATGGCAAATTCGGTTTGGATTAATACAATGATAAGAATCGAAAAATATCAAAGACAATTTTGAAACATAATAATATTACAATAAATATTTAAGAAATAAATACATAAATATTTAAGAATTTTAAGTGGATACCTACTTTGTTTTCTCCGTCTGTCTTACGGGTTACGCAGCATGAATTCGCATTTCGTACTTCCATGATTCATGACTGTGACCAGCTTTGTTATAGCGTACACGAACTGACTAATATACATTTTATATACCAATTAACTATAAATATATATAATACATCAACTTTGAACTTACTTAAGTAGGTATCAAGTACCAAATGTCTTACTCATTATGTCAGTACCTATTTTGTTGTACTTGTATCCAGGGACTGGAACCTTGATGATTTTGACGGTTCCGGTTCCGGTTCGGTTCTTACAAAAACTAAAATTTCGGTTTCGGTTTCTTTTCGGTTTTTAAGAAAACTAAAATTTCGGTTACGGTTTCTTTTCGGTTTTTAAAAAAAAACTAGAATTTCGGTTTCGGTTTCTTTTCGGTTTTGAAAAAAATCGAAATTTCGGTTTCGGTTTTTAAAATAACAAAAATGTAGGTTTCAGTTTCTTTTCGGTTCTTAAAAAATGAAAACTGAAATGAAATTCCTGTTTAGGTTTTATACTTGAAAGTTAACACTCATGTAAGAAATATTTGATAAGTTTCGTTGGCGTCAATACTAATTTTTCTACCAGATATTTCTACCGCGAGGCGTACTGTACGTCAGATAACGATAGTATTAATAGTAATAATATACACAATCATAAAATTTCAGTTATTTATAAATATTAACCATATATATTGAGAATTGCTTGGTATTGTGGTAACTGGAACCCCTATAGGTACCTACATATAATAATATGCAGTAAATAATGACTTATTTTTATTGGGAATTTCTCATTTCTATTACATTATCAGTTGTTACGTACAAAATACAAATATTGAATGATTGTTTTTGTATAATTAACCTCTTAATAATAACAATAATAATATGTGCTCGTATATTTGTAATATAGGTATGTAATGATTAATAAGTAATAACTAATAACTAAAATATATTATATTATGATGATTTATGCATTCCTACTTACTATGTCTACATAGTAATAAACTAATATATGTTTAGACGTTCAGAAATAGTCATATTAATATAATAAATAATAATATATTATACTTAAATTGTATTGTATTGGTCATGTACTAATGTTAATACGTTAGTTTTCTCTTCCGTTTGTTTTGTAGAAATTATTTCATACCGTACGGTACCGCGTAAATATACAGTTTATAATAATAATAGGTAATAATAATAATAATAACAGTAATAATCAGCGAAATTTGTCGTACTGTTTTTTGTGAGAAGAAAAATACATAATATATTATAAGCACATACATAAATAGACGTATATGAATTATAAAATATAAAATATGATCCAAATTACTTTCACTGGTATCTATACTATATCAACCTACGTAAAAATGTCTATTATTTTATGGGAGGGGAGCAATAAGCGGAAGAAGACCGAAGATGACGTTAAAATACTGTTTATTAAACTAGTGTACCAGCAAAAATTTCATTGTTGATTATAATTTATAATATATATAGTTTTAATATCATTTTTTTTTTTTTTGGACTGGTGTCTAGACTGCATTTATTATCATACATTCATACTACAGAGAACAATTTATTTAAAAATGATAAAGAAAAAACAAAAGATGCAGATTGTTTAAAGTAAAAATAGTAATAACAGAAATTCTAATTGGTATCATCTGCAGATTATATCATCGATCATAAAATTAAAATATTTTGAAAATGTTTTCAACATTTTTATAATATATACAGTATTATATATTGTCATATTCACATCGTATTAATGTATCCGTTCCGTGAAATGGACAACGTTTGGATCCAATTCACGAAATAGAACTGCGAAAAGCCGCGTTTTCACTACTATTCGTGTTCCTAATTACAAAAAAAATTTTATGGATAACATTTTTGCTAGACGGATACCTCCTAAACTTGTTTAGTTATTTTGATATCCATAGAGTGGTGTAGACAATAAATATTTTACAATCTAGAAAATAAAAACGCGAATTTCGTTTTTCACAATTTAATAAATTGATTTGACGATTCATTAATTATTAGTTTGACAAATTTATTATTATTATTTATTTCTAAAAACACATTTTTACTGAAAATTAGTTATTAAAAAAAAACGTATATTATTATCATTCGTTTAAACAAGTTTAAAAATGAATTTCCTTAAAATATTTTGAAAGAATGAATAGACCAAACAGTGGAGTATTCCTACTATTCAGGGGCGTATACAAACAAGGTAGGGGATGTGGTTTTTTATTTGGTTCTACAGTGTTCAACGATAATGGAAACATAAAATATTTTAAACATAATATGAGCTTAAATTACTTTGGGTTATTATTCTGCACGTGCGCTACAAAACAAATAATTTTTTTTCGACCCCCTTTTTTAAGTTCGAATTTGAATTACATTTTTTTTAACAACTTTGATGTATAGAAAAATTATAGTGGGTTATTGTTTCAACAACTCATGTTAAATAACATGGACATTTGAGAAGAGTAAAGACTGTTAAAAATGCGATAAGCACATGTATCAATCGTGACGTTAAGTCGTTAAGTCATTCTCAATCAGTCAATTTTTAAAATGGAAAACAACTTTATAAATTATAAGTAAAGTTGTTTAAAAATAATAATGTTATTCAAATTGATACTCAAAAGGAGATGGGCTCCGGTTAAAACATTTTTTTTTGTACATGTGTTAGAAAAAAGTTAAACATTTTAATTTTTCGAAAATTAGTGTAATGATAAGTCTTTAATGCAGTAAAAAATGATCAATAAAATTCAAAGTCATGCATTTGAAGTATCACACTGTATGTTAAAATGGATAGTATTACGATGATGTAAATTTACAAACTAATATTATTATTAGTAATTATTTTTATTCTGACCATATATTATACTTGAAAGTTTATATCCTGAGGTATATTAGATAATGTTTCTTAGGCTGTGGAAGGCGGTATTGCAGCTTTGAAGCTCCTCTTTTATATAGGATTTTGAGGGTAAGATACCCCCCATGGTGCCTACACAATTTATTTTTTATTTTACTTTTACACAAACATTTATAGTACATCTGTTCAAGAAACTTATATATTAATATCTAGTAATATATAATATAATTTTTAAACATGGAACATAGATTGAAGATGTCATTTAATATATTTTAACGATTAGTCAATAATATTAATTTTATTGTAAAAGTAGTGGTATTATTTAAAATTAAGGTCGATAATTCAGTACGTTCGTTATAGATCAAAATTTTAAAGTTAAGATTTTCTAACGAGTTAAATTACAGATTAATTACACTTTTGCCGACATTTGATATCGCATATATGTAGGGCAAACGTCATAGACCACATATAATTGTGTAGGTACAACAAATTGTTATAAGTTTTCAAAAACTATGTGTGGAAACTCACTCCTCGCTGTCTGTGTGGACATGCGATAAGAAGACAGATCGAGAGTCAATAAAACGAATGATTTGTATAGTAGGTATAAATATACGACATAGGTACAATTACTATACATTATATAGGTATATACGTTTAGCGAGATGTTATTAAAGAATTGATTTGATTGGACACCGAATGATAATATATTATAAATTATAATAAATAATAATAGTAATAATAAAAATAATAATAATAATGATAATAATAATAATAATAATAATAATAATAGTCGTACACCTGGCTCTCTACAACTAGACTGCCGAGGCTGGCGCGAGTGTATAATATATACACACACATTAAAACGAATATAAAACCGTTCGAATTGATTACAAGTTGTCAGCTACTATTTATATTTGTACGTCGTGACATTGTGGCATGCAAAAAAAAAAAAGCAGTTAATTGAATTGGATACGAACGGGTGCTTTGGACGGACCTATACCTACATAAATATATAATACCTATAGCGGGTTTATATATTTAATATTATTATCATTAGAGAAGAACCGGATGCGGACAATGGGCGTGGGGACCTCAATGAAAAGTCCATCGGTCTGTAAATTATATTATATCCATATAACATAATATGTGTAATGTATATGTGTGTGTATCCTATACTACATGTTGTTATAGATATAGTTAATTATTAATTGGGACTATACCGTTCTGGTGTGTGTGAAAATATCATTGAGTACCACTTTCTATTTTTTCCGTCGTCGTATCATCTTCGTCGGTTTTCCTGCTCTTCGTTTATTCCGTCTGTGACAGATGGCACAATGATAAAATGGACAATATTGCACGTAAAAATTCATTTGTCAAACCCGACACACTGCTGGGGGACTCTCACCGTTAACTAGAAACCTCGTCGGTCGGTCGGCCGATCGGTCGGATGGAGACGACAAAAAAAAAATGGAATGTAAAATATGACATTTGTTATAAAATAACACCAAGGAGTGTGATTTCCATTTGTATATTCTTCCGTCACTGACACAATATTATATTACTATTGAGATCGAATTTTTTTACAAGGACGCGAATGTCATATGGTTTCATTGCTAGTAGAATTTATTTTTGAGTGCGTATTGTGTTTTTAAGTATAATTACTTTTGCTCGTCGAGAAAATACAGTGTCGCTTATAGAATTTCTTTACTTCGTGATTTGGGTATTACAGTTGAAAAGACAATGTTTAATGTACGTGTTAGGTTTTTGCCTTTGATTCAAGATTAAATAATAACCCAATGTGTTAAACTTTAATACCTACTATGTTTTAAATTCCCAAGAGTACCCTTATATATAGGTACCTAGTACCTAATTTTGTTAAATAATGTTATGCTTTCGTAATATGACCACATAGTTAGGTTAGGTTAATGTTAAACTACTTAAATAATTATGAAAATTCGTTTTTGTGAAAGCGTCAAACCAATAGATCAATCGTTTAAGAGTACCTAATTTAATTCTGCGGTAAACACATTTTGAGAATGGTATCTTAAATGAAATTGCTAAACGATTAACGAATATTTCAATTATATATAAATGTATAGCAGATAGGTAGTAGAGATCTACTATGTTCAACTGTATGATATATTGATATGTAATGTTAAATACCGTGGAATTCAGTAGATTAATGATTAAAAAAATATATGCTCTCTAAATCATTGCCCCATAATGCCATTATAATTTGCTTGAATGAAATTGTTAATTATTATATCCATTACTGTATTGTTTTTTAAAATTTTTTTAGATCATACATATGTTTTTCATAAATATAATCACGAGTAAGAGTATTTAAAAATTTACTTTTATTATATTTTGTCATACGTCTACGCATAATCATGAAATATATTATTTTAATTTTAATAATTATTTTGGTTTTAAATGTTAATAGAAAATCATTAAAACATAATTATGCAATATTTTCGTTGTTATACATTATTAATACACGTTGAAAACAAATTTTAAATTAAAAAAAAATGTATTTATTTGAGAAAATATGTTTACGAAACGAAGACAGTCATTATTGGATGGTAGGTAATATTAATGATCTTGCAAAATGATCAACCGGTTCTCTGGGTCAAAGTAGTCAAATAAAACGTTTTCACCGGCCAATAACGCGTCAAGTAGCTAGTTATGTTATTCCGAAAAATAAATGTGAATATTAATTTTATGGCTTAAGTGTATACACTATAACTATAGTTATTACCACTTTATTCTGTTGTATGCCTGTATCCATAATATAAAAGCGATCGAACAGACGAAATTAATATGAGTCCGAAAATCGATATTTAAAATAAAAGCACTGGCAGTATAAGATTTAGAAAACTTAATAAATACCTATGCTTAAAAAATTAAATTAAACACTCATTTAATTACGACGGGTTTGCGCCGTTTGGTACGGCGTGGGCGTTTCTACATGTTTTTTGACGGTTGTTAAAGTCTCTTTCCGTGAATTTTTATTACACAGGTACTGGCCGCAGTGATAGTGGCTGGCGTGCAATGTTCCAATCACGAGGCAGAAAAACGGGTCATGCACAACAACAATGACAGTCCTATGCGGATAAAAGCGCAGTCCCGGATATCCATGACAAAGGGTGGATACGGTGCTCGGGTACAGATCCGCGAAGATCTACAAGGACGGAAGCATGCTCATGCAATGGCCATCTGTGATTGTAATGGACAGGGTGAGTACAAACTGAATGTGGTAAAGAAGTCTCCTGCAGACTCTGGGGTGGCCGTACTGCAATATTGAAAAATAAAAATCATTACGTTCAATACCTTATGTTTCGATGCTTATGGAAACCGGTTAGGAATGGTCATTTGGAGCAGATATTTATAATATGTGAATTGTAATATCGTCCGTGTTAATAAGTCATCTGCACGCAGAGCCGTTAGAGAGAACGACTTTTTCTAAACACGAGAAACATTCTTCGTGTTTACTGCTATAGTAATAAATCATTACGTATTGAAACATTAATTGTCAGAAAATGTTAGAATTTATTATTAGTTCTTACCTATCTAATTAATCATGAATAATTTCTAACTATTTTCTAGTCGTTTTCGGAAACTTTAAAATATGAAAATATTCCAAGTCAAACAAAATTCACTTAAAGACAAATATATATGCATAAATGATTAATTTTTATAAAGGATTTAAGCCTTGCAAATTTTGAAGTTCAATGTTATAAATAATTACTTATGTACGTTTGTACCTAATGCTATATAATATTATTATCAATAAAAGACGAGAAACTAATGTTTGTTTGAATTTTTTTTCATTAAATTATAAAAGTAAAGAAAATATTAATACTTTTTTTATTTTTGGCATACTCAGAAATCAGGATAATACGCATGCTTAATGTTTATTATATATTATAATATTATGCCATTTTTTTCTATTTATTGATTCGTTTTGAAATTGTGTGTAATTATTGTTTTCTACCACCTAGTCAATGCTGTTAAGTTGAAAAGTTAAAGTGTTTTACATTGTAACTTTTAAGCAGGCCTGATGAGAGGGAGAGGGGGATTCTCTCCGGGCCAGCTTTTTTAAGAGGGCCAGGAAATTTGACAAAATTAATGATAGGTAGTAAAATATACTGGGGCCCCAGTGGTATTACCCCCCGGGCCCGGGTTTCTTTCTCCACGACTCCACGACCCTGTTTTTAAGTCCTGGCCCCCGGTTGAACTTATGCATACATCAATGTGGCGATGCATTATATATATACCATAAGTATGTTAAGCATGTTTAAATATTTGTTTTAATAATAATATTTTACGGATGAAGGCAGTCACCGGTCCGCGTGCGTTGTCAATTAATAATGTTAACAAGACGTTAAGACGCTCGGAGACTGCTGGAGTATTATAATATATCAATAAATAAATAAATATCAAGGATTCGTACATAATACAATGCGAAGGTAGAGTGACAAAATGAATTTGCTAGTCAGTAATCAAAGTTAAATTTTTTTAGGTACTCGTATACATGAAATATACGTCATATAAGTTTAAAGTTCATAACATATTATAATATTTAATATGTATGGTATGCTATATTTTGAGTGTTATATTTTATACAAACAAATTATTATAATATTATTATTCCCATAGTCCACAGGATGTGTACAGTGAAAGTTTGAGTTTATCGACGATTGGTGGTAAAATATGACGTTTAGTAGTTGTATTCAGTAAAAAGAATATAGTACTCACGGATTATAATAAACTGCACACGAACGTTACTCGTTTGAATATTTTTAGACGGGACTCTGACCGACACCCGCGTAAGATTGTCGCTTCGGGGGACGTATGAGTGTGCGTTGTTGGCGGGAGGGGTGCATTGTATTATTGTGTAGACGATTTGACCTGTTTAAAACAGTAGAGCGCTTCATCGTCTATTATATATGTAAATAAAATAAAAAAAAATAGAGGAACTTCGTATATTTTTTTACGCCACAATGTCACGACACCTAGTAATGACCATAAAGGTTGTACCTGCACAATCAGTATTTTGCCTATCAGTTTTGTAGTGTTCGAGTGTTGAGTGTATGCAATCACGCACGCAGGATGAAATCTTACCTGGGGCAAGATCAAAATTCAAAGGCTAAATTGGAAAACTTGGGTCAGTTATTTTGGTACATACCGCAAGACGTATATCTACTATAAATTCTATGACAATAAACATTTTTTTATTGGGCGAAATGGTCGCTGCTTGCCCTCCCTGTGGGCTCCCTTGTGTGTATCATGTACGACACACATTGTGTCGGAGTCACAAAATAATTGAATGTAGTATTATTAAAAACGAGATTAGCCCAAGACCGGGTCGTAGTGAATGATATTAGATTATCGAGAGATATAGGCGAATATTATAATAACGACGGCAAATCGGACCAGAAATCTGTTAATGACGATTGACGATACACATCTGAAGGTGTAGAGGCTTGAATCGAATGTCGAGTATACAGGTAATCTTCTAACCTAATTGCTCGGGCCTGGACGCGTAAAGCATATTCGTATGCACCGTGCAGAAGTGGTGTTGTTTTGACGACCTGATGGTTTTTTTCTAATAGACATAATACCATACCATTAATTTTATTCCGACAGAGAAACGAGTAAACGGTGCAGTATAACTATACAGATATAAATAACGAATCGTAAATGAATACTACGCTCGTTTTAGCGTCCGTAAAAAAAAAAGTAAGCGAACGGTTCGAACGGATATTTCTGACGGAAAATAATGATCGGATAGATAGATCGATGATAATATATTACATTAACGCCTATAATACGTGTGGAGTTCGACGTGTTTGGCGTTAAATGAAAAACGGCCATTGCAACTCGTGTGGTTAACGTCATATTATAATAGTAGGTACATGGCGGAATTGAATCGCACAAAATACAACATCGAAATGACAGCTATGATATTTATACAACTATATATAGGGAGTTACCTATTATAAATATACACATATATATATTATATATATATATTAAATCAGTGCGTTTTTGATATGAACGCAGACATATATATTATATTATTATTATTATTATATAAATCTACAGGTCTAAGGCGCGTATTTAGTACACAACTATTAAATGCGGTTCGATATTTTATGGATACATTTACACACGACGACAACACGACGCCAATCGTAAATATTATATAGAATATATTATATGTATATCTACAAGCTACATGTATATATATATTACATTTAACAAGTGCGTTTATCATTTATAATATGACGTATTGATATGCGTTATAGTATTTATTTTTTTTACACATTTATCGACCGCCGTCGATTGGTGAATGTATACCTAAATAACAAGGTGGTTTTACACTGCTACAGTCTGCGGCGATGGAAACTGAAAAAAAAAATCAAATTAAAATTTAGAAAAAATAATATAAATGAAAACCAGTCGTGATCTTCATAGGAACGTAAACTGACGGAGTACAATATTATATTAATAGCGATATATACACATAAAAGACGTCGACGTGTATTCGTGCGCAACAGTAGCTCCTGTGTGGGTCATCGTCATAATAATATATAATATATTATAATAACACCGACGGAATATTATGGTTTTTTTTTTTATTTTTTTTTTGGTCGCTCGCTGTATTCGATTAATTTAATATGATGTAAATACATTATTGAAACGTCAATAAAAAAAAGTGATCGCGCGCGCGCCGATGAGTTTCGTCGTTGCGGTTTCCTAATCTCTAGATCCGTCCATAAATTGTATCGTGTCGAGAATTTAAAGAAAAGAGAAAGAAAATAGCTAGGTATCTTTAATCTATAATATTATTTATTACTTTACCCGATTTAGAATATGATGATATTGGACAAAGCATAAAAAAATCCGAGAATTAAATTTAAAAGACTAAAATATTAGTCGAGCATAAATTTAATGAAACTATAGAGCTAGGTAATCTTAATAAATTTAAAATTTTTGAAATAAAAAAGAAACTGTGTTCAAGTGCGGTTTATAGTGTGTATATTACATATACTATAATACTAATACTACTAGAAAGCTTTTAGAATTTCTTTAGAATTTCTAGCTTTAGGTAAATGTTTATAAGACTTTTCATTTTTTTTACTGTAGCAGGTCATTCTTTTACTAACTACTATAATCAATAAGTATTTAAAATATCTTAAAGATTGGATTTTTTATGAGTAAGAAATTGTTTAAAGAACGTCCTAACACTATAGCTAGTACAACGGAAATAATCGTTCAGAATAGTATTTTTTTCGATAAATGACTATCATTATTCAAATTTGAAATGTATTATTTACACACAAATCATTATTATCCTGCTCAGAAATTAACGGAATTACAACAACCATGACCTCAAATATACTTGTCTAATCAATATGAATTTATATCTCAGATTCGTCAACATTATTTTATCAGGATATGTCTTTAAAAAATGCTTCCTAGTACTTATATTCTTTTTGAAAGTACCTATCGAAGGTATAATACATTATGTCATACTATATTATAATTTATAAGATTTCGATAATGGCTGTTATTATAGACGTAGGTTATATATTAACAATATCGTTCGTGTTCCGTCCAAATTCGCAATTGGGATTTGACAGAATGTAATTGAGATAAATGAGAGTTTACGCATTTTAGACGATTTCGATTTAATGATTGCAATTCTTGAAAAACAATTGACTATTTTGTTGAAACTTGCTTGGAGTTTTAAATTTAGCGAATCATTTTATTGTGCTACAATGATATTTTTAACTCGTTTTTAATCCGTATCGATTCATTATTACGTCTCGTGACGCGTGCTGTAATTCGAGGAATCGTTTCAAATATGATTTTTGTTTTGCGCCAAATAATTCTTTTAAACTGCGTGATAGCCTAAGGTGTGTAAGGTCGTGAAAAAAAAAATCATGATAAAAACAGAAACTTAAAGGTTCGAATAACTCTCAGTATGCAGTGCGAATATCGTATATTATATCGGTTTTATATATAATACAGTATATATTGCGAATATAGATGTATGTATTGAAAAAAAGGATTTATAATCTGGAAACATATTATTCAAGATGATATTCTACATTACAATGTACGTATTGTGTTATAATATTATGCAGCAGATGACCAATGTTATACCCAATAGTAATATTACTATCAAGTAACCTAATAATTTTGTTGGTGCAGCGAGATACCTACCTATATACCTACTATACATTGCATATTATATACCTACAATATATATATATATATAGTATTATCATATCCGTATTATGATTATAAACGAGTAATCAGCTCTTTCGGAACGCGAAACGCGTTTTTAACCTTCTCACGGAGTGAGTTTAATCGAAATCATTCTTCGTAATTTTTTTTCATATCTATACCAGTATATAGGTACTCACGAAGATATCGTGTCCGCGATATTTTATCATATAATATCATATATAAGCATCTATAATACACGAATGTCCAACATGCATGTACAGTGTTAATTGTAGTGTACCTACATATTATATATTATACTGTATGAACCCGGACGAAGAGTAAACAGCAGCAACCGATATTTGTATTTTATTCCTCCACAGTGAGTGAGCCTTGCGAGTTTGCGGCATATAGAATACGAGACAAATAATATAATATTATTATTATTATATATATTATAATGTGTGTGTACCGAATCGCACATAATATTATGTAGGCAATATTATTAAATATGAATACAATAGCACCATTGCAAAGTCACTGGTCGCGTGTAGAAAACCGTTTATATTATTATTTATGGAACGATAACAGCGTTCTGATATACGCAATACATTTTATATATTATATCACAATATGCCTGACGCATATTCATATACAACGGTAGTCATTTTTTTTATAGTTATTTTCATTTAGTCTGTGGTATAGTTGGGTTAAATCGCCTTGGTTTAAAACAAAATCATTTTCAAATGATCTAATGTAAAACAACAATAGGACATATCTGGTATTGTAGATCACTTACGACCCTCATCCCCTACCACTGTCCGGTTTCGTTGGCTGGACGACCCACCGTCTTTTCCGGTTGATTATGCGCATCATGGGGAAAACATCAAGTTCACAACACAGTAAGTTACACCGGGTAAGTTCCGGGTTCCTAATTCAGAAATGCAAAACGATGAAGATTATAGTGTTTATACACTATTATTATTATTAATATATGTATATAAAATACGTACATATCCGCGTGAGCCAAAATCTAAGCTATTTGCATTCTCTGGACTGGTCTCCGTTATCGTCGTATATATTAACACGATCGCAGCATCCTCTAAATTCTCTATTATATTACGTCGTATTATTGTCTATGTAACTAATATTTTGACGGAGTGGTCGATACTCTATGTACCTCTCTACTGGTCTTAAAAGTTTGTTTTATTCACGTTTAAAAGTTATCGCAATATTTATTGTGTAATTGCAATTTGAGAAATCCTATTTAATTATGTTAATATAAAATTGTTTTTATTTATTACTGTAAGCGTTTGCATGAAAGTGGCTTTTTTTTTTAATCTACAACTAAATTATAAAAAAAGATCACGTATAAGACATATTTGCCTTGAATCAAAATAATTAATGTTTAATATTATAATTATAACTGAACCTACTAAACAACAAGTTATGTTGGAAAAAATGTAATTAATTTATAATCTTTTTTACATTTTAGTGAAATTTACAACCAATGTTTTGAAAAGCTATAGGTATATAAATTACAAATATAATATTTTTTAAATAACTTCTCTTAACTTAACCATGTATAATTTATTATAAACCTATATATAAAATGTTGAGTATTATAGAGATTACTTTTACGTTTTACCAATTACCAGTTATATAATAAATTTGATATTAAATTGGTTGTAACACTACAGCCTATACAACAAAGATTTTTTTGTACGATCTGAGGGCATAATATTGTTATATAGGCTTAGGGACATTTAATTAAAATGTTTTTTTTTACATTATATGACTTCATAGTTTCTAAACCTATCAAAAATATTTAGAATTTTAATTATGAGTTTTTTTTATCGAATCCAATCAGTACTTACTTATATGATTTTAGTAATATCTAATAAAAACAGTAAAAATATTTAATGAAAATATTTGAAAAATCTTTCAGAATTAAATATCTATATTTATATGGCTATATAATATACTACCTACTTAAAGAATTTACAATTCCTCACTGTTACGTTTAATATGAATAATGTATTTATTTTTACTATGTTATTTTATTATTTTTATTTATTATTAGGTATTGTTATTACTTTAGGGATTTGAGTGAAAAGCAAAACATAACCCTACCCATTCGGTTGACCCAAAACATCACAGATCGAAAATCGACCTTATTCGTCGTGTGGTTAGATCCGTGTACAGACATTTTTATTTTATTCTACTGCGTAGGTGTCAAATATATGCATATTGGATCTCGGTCGATCATCCCACAATTCCCACTTACAGTTGTATCATGCACCGATGCATATAAAATATAAATTATAATAATATATTATGATGTGTGGATACTGCAGGATGTATATGTACCTACTTAGTACTTAACGTCTGAATGAGAGCGCGTAAAATGTTTCAGATCACAGATTACCACAAACATAATATCAATAGAATATATTTTTATTATTATAATGTAAAGATATAGGTATGGCTGGTGTGGATACCTACGGTGAAAATGTTTGCATACTTCCTCTGAAGTTCTAGTAGGTACTTAAAAATGTGCCAAAACTATTGCAAACAGGTTGTGGGTACAGACTGCACTTACGGATAAAAATAAAAACGTAAGACATTATATTGCACTGTATGTCTATTGTCTAGGTACCTAAGTCTTGATTATCTCATACAATTAAAATTGTATATGATATAGTACCTTAGGTACCTATCTACAGAGTACAGACTATAATCTATATTATCTATGAGACCATTTAATATAAACATAATTATACCACCGTATAATTCTCTATTATTATTATATATAACTATATATGTATAAGTAAGTACATACAGAACTATAAGTTCATACGTAATTCAAATTCTCCGAGTTTTGTTGAATCAATTTTATTTCCTGCTAATATTGTGTTAGTTTTTTACATGTTCGTTGCTCATTTGATTTGATTTGATACTATTATAATATTACATTTACATAGGTATATCATATATGGACTACCTATGTATAGTTGTATCTTCGTACTCACCTTCTTTTAAATTATATACTGGAAGGTACCAACTTATCTACCAGCTTCCTGTCCTGAGTTTTAAATTAACCTAATTTGTAGAATAATTAACGGAAATTATTTTATGATTTTTAATCAAATTTTATAATATTTATAAAAATTAGCTCCATAAATTGGTTATACCGCAAATGTTTGAAAACAAATATTCTGAATTAAACTGAAGCAAAAAATAATATGAATTATAAGAACTGCAAAGACTCTTTAAATACGGTAATCATTTCCCGAAATCAAATCTCATAATCTAACAAACCTAATGAAAAAAAAAAAAATAGTTTTTGAAAAGTAGGTACAAGAATGGTGAGATATTCTGAACAGTACACGGATTATTTAGGTAGGTGTATATTAGTAGGTTCAACAACATAATAAATTTAAAATTAAAGAAGTTTTCAGCTCTTATTAAAATTCTAATTCTATTTTCATCAAAAAAAATAGCGATTGCGACATTGCATGATACCAACAACGTCCAGCCATACTCCAATGTAGATAACAATTATTACATTCAATTTAATCGTATTTTTGGGCGGTCGGTATAAGCTCTCGTTTGTAAAACATACTCAAACACGCGTGTGATGGTGTGCCAGAAACCATTTTTCTAGTTAGATTTTTGAAAGGAACTATTATTGCGAATGACACACGGAACTTAATATAATAATAATAATAATATATTTATAGTACCTACTTATAATCGTGTACTATAACCGTCGACAGATGAGAACGAGTACAGGGTATAGGTATACCTTGTAAAGTCGCAACTCGTAACGGATCCTCGGCAGCCTGTCACCGGGTTATGTATGTATATATATTTATTTTTTTTCTTATGACTTATATTATGAATTATAACATATATATAAATACCGCAAGCGTGTCGCCGCAGTAAACAATACGCGTCCGACGTGGTGAAAAAACAAACAGCGGTCGCGGTGGTTAGTTGGGGTACCCCATGTATAGCTATAAAATATATGAATATAATATATTACAGTACATATTATTATATTATATTAAAACACGTGTGATATATACAGATGGGTGTACGTAGGTATAGTAATTTAACGCGACCGCAAACTACACGTACGCGTAATAAACCGCGAGCTGGCAGGCTGTGTATAGGTACCTATATAATATAATATTATTACTGTTATTACTTATTACTATTATTATATTTTATAGTCGAGGATACACACGCGGTCAAAAACACCGATCGAGCAATATCGCGTTACCGCGGTCGTGGTCGCATCATGACCGTCGTCAACCTCCTCTCCACACTGCCCACCCACACACATGCGAGCCTTAATATATTTTACGAGTCACGGGTGTGTATGATGTGCGTGTGTTCTGCTTTCGCAGGTCTAGGACGCAAAATCTATATAGGACATAATATACTCGACACAGGTTAGGTGCATATGCATATTTATTATCACTAGCACGATTGGCGAAAGTTCGACGACAAAATACGTAAATATTGTTTAGTCGACGACCTTTCGGAAACGATTTCAAATCACACTCACATATGTAAATATCCGTGTGTTTACGTCTGCTGTCATACGAGTAGGAAATAATAAAAATACAACCGCACACGTCCACCGGTGACATTATAACGTCAATGTCACGGACACGGCTTATTTATTATTATTTTATTTTCAATCGAGTTACCTGATTTTTTTATTGTGAACTGTAATAAATTGAACTACAAACGCACGTTGCCGTCTCACTCAAATCCTGTTGATATCGAGGAGAAGTCAACATTAGGATTTGTTATCTTCAGATAGAGTCCATCTGCCTTCGAAAAGAAAACGGCATATTAAATAATTTTTATTGAAGAACTATTTTATAGAAAACCCGATTTTTTGAATACCTAAATAGTTTTTTTATTTTTATTTTACTAGTATTTTCATGAGCAAAGTAGTAAGGTCAGGTGGGGTAACAGCCTGACGTGGTTTTGCAAAATCTCAGTTTAATGGAACATAGTTTTTTATCATCCATTAACAAACGTATCAGGAATTCAAATTTGTATTCAAAAAAGTGTTCTGATAATTTTTTAGTTAAAAAAAAAAAATTGGGTAAGTGAAAAACAGGTACTTTTAATACAGTTTTATACCAGCTATTCCTTGGCCGTGGCAAGTGCCATAAACTAATACAAATCTTCAAAGAAATTCCGTTGAAAGAATTCAATTATTTTAATTTTATCAAGATTTGACAGACCATCAGTATTTTTTGATTTATAGTTAATACATATTAGGTAGTTTTTTTTTAAGTTTTGGTCTATATAATTTTAACACATATTTGAAGTTTAACTGTCAACTATTTACATATTAAAAAATGAATATTTGTAACTCATAAATATTTTAGTCACAAACAATGTGTATAACATCTTTTTAACTATTTAACAAAATAAGGCAAGTCGTAGGTACTTGCCTCATAAATCATGTCGCACAATCCCCGTGTGGAACTTTACACGGGGGAAGTGCATAATCGGCTAATACTCATTTGTATCATACAATTAGCATAGGTAATTCATTAATGAAATAGTATTATAAATATAAAATAACATTTATTTACCTTATTTGAAATTATTATGACCAATTTAGGCAGGTTAACTAGACCATTGAATTATCGTAGGTTTAAAAAAATACCAGTAAATAACTTATTAGCTTTTTTGATAGTCATAACTGCTATGTTTAATACTTTAATATCCTAAAGTGTAACCAACATTATACAACATTTGATTACTATTAAACTTCGTAATCTTCATGAAATCAACTTTAGAATTGAAAGATTGTATTTTTTATAACCCGATTAGGCACTAGCCCCATTAGACCCTTACCCCTGGCATATATTTTAGTTTTTCGGGAGGGGGGGAGATAAAATTAAAATATTTTATATTTCATAATTAGTTATTGGTGGAATTTAAAAAATGTTAAGCTTTAATTCACAATCATTGGTTATGCGTGTTTGAAATCTAAAAAATTATCTTTTGTTTTTATAGCTATTTGAAGTTCATATTTGGTCGAAGTTATATACCGTATTAAATAAATTATAATAAAAATGTTGTAATTTTAAAATATTGTTCGTGGTTATTTGGAACTTTTGCGTATATCATTATATTTTACATAGACGATGACATTTTCAAAGCATTTAGATTAATTGTCTGGTATTGCATATTTATACCAGGAACCTATCACACCGGTTTTACGGTAAGTCGGTATTGACTTAAAAGTTAATAACAATATATTATGATAGTAATGTATATTTTTATAATAATAAAATATTAATAGTAAATACATTCATCGCTTCGCTCAGAATCTAAAATAATGACATGTTTTAGGAAACAATTAATTCTATCTATCGCATTACCTACTAATATAGTTAAATAAATTACTATGATAGGTAGCATTATAAATATATTATTAAATAAACTTGGTAATATAGACGGTCTTCATTCAGAATCGTTTTTCGTTTACTACGATTTATCATTTAATTCAAATTTAACACATAATTATAATGACTTCCTCAATGAAGAGGTACACTCGACAATATTACTGTACAGCAGTGCGATTAACATACTTTCCACTTTTTTTTCTACAACCTTACTGAAATCTAAAATTGTGACAAGTACAAAGTAAGTTTAAACAGCAGAAACACATTTATATCCAATTATAAAAATAGATTATCTAATTTTCAAAAATGTTAAAAACATTTAAAACATTTAAAGTATTAAAAATTAAAATATATTTTAAACCCCCTATAAGGTGTAATAATATCTACAGTTCCATATAATGACCTTGAATTCGAAGTGTCGAATAATAAAAATAATATTATAAATCTGACATAATAATATATTATAGTCTGTATAGGTTTGGTTTACAATCACTTGTTCTGTGACTGGTGATTTTTCATTTTAAACTCGTTTCTTAACAATTTTCTTTTTATTTAATAATACCTAATTATATATAATATTATCGTTGCTATAATAATACAATAATATACCGTTGTTGTTGTTTTTTTATTTTGCTAACACGTACACCATATCGTTTGGCGATTCGTTCGACTGCAATTTATAGCGATAATTGTGTACTTCATCCGAGATACGTGTTTGTTTCGATCAGCGGTAGTCTCAAAGTCTTGAAATCATGTCATTTGCTCTGCTGTCCATAGAAAATATCGATTACCCTACCAAAAACATGATTGAAATTCATGTACTTTAACTTTCCTATACGATTTAATGTCACTGCGGTCGACTACTTTAGCTACCATCATATTACCATTGTATTCAATCCGATGAGGTGGATTATTTCGATTTTCACGCTATACTAAAATATACATTTTATATACTATGGCCAGCGAGAGAACAAGCCGTGAACCGACGAAATTCGACTCTCGCCATAGTATACAACCGGTCTCGATAGCAGGGTGACGTGTAGTGAGACTAGGGATGTGCAGATTTGGCTTGATTTCTTGTTGGACAGAGAATAATAATATTTAGATATTTAAAAGGGTATACAATTATTTTTATATTTACGTTTAGGAATCAAACAAACATATTATATCATCGAAAATATTGCAATTTTAATATTTACGTATTTTCTTTTCCTTAAATAATATCATTTTCACTATATTTGCAGTATCGTAATTAATGTATACCGAGTAACGACTAAAATAATATGATCTAATTAATTTATAATTCTAATATATTATCTATTTATAGTTAAAGAAATTGTTTTACACAGGTACGCATAATTAGTTACCACTTGGCCATATTGAATGACCTGACTATTGTGCCTATACTGCGATGGATAAATATTAAATATTAGATAATTATTTAGTTTTATTAACTATTATGACTAGTTTGGTTCTGTTATTTATCATCATACTATCGAACGTGTTGGTAGTGTTATACATTTGTACGATTACTATGATTAATTATATTAAATTTATATGCCGAAGTACCTTCACTGAATGGTTTCTTCCCCCAAGACACTCAAGTCATTACACTAAATATAATTTAAATAAACATACATTATGCTTATTGTACTTTTTTTTAGTAAAGATCGTATAAGTTCTAGATAAAAAATAAAAATATATTGCCAATTGTAATTAATTATAGACTACCTATACGTATTATGTATAGTACAGTATAAATTATGAATTTTATAATAAATCTTGTATTATTTTAAATATTTCTGATAAAAAACCTCTTTTGGGAATGCTTGTCCTGAGGTAAACATAATAAACCTATACGTAATATTTATACAAATAACTAGAGAATTTCGATCTCCACGTGGGGGTTTTCTGCACGTATGAAATTATCATCTAAATATCAATAGTTGATATCAAAGTTTTAATTTCACCAAATTACAATTTTACAAATGTGTTTTTTTTGTTCCACAGGTCCGTGGAGACCGCTGTTCAAACCATCGCAAATCCTCAAGACCGAATTCCCTGAACACGAATCGTTCCACGAAGAAGTGGACACTCACTACCGGAACATGGTAGGGGACCACGTGGACAACCACTTGCGGCTGCCTCCAACACCGTCGTCCGAACATCTGTCCACTGGACCAGACAGCGGTGGCGGGTTCAGTGGTGGCGGCATTAGCTACAATGGCGGTGGTTATGGTGGAGGAGTCAGTGATGGCAGTGGTGGCAGTGCTGGTGGTGCTGGCGCAGGACTCGGCAAGAAGCACAACCACATGATCCACTTGCACCTGATACCGCACATTTACGTGCCGATCATGCATTCAGCTGGTTTCTCAGAGGCGAAAAACTATCAAGCGACCATTGAGGACGGATCTTCACTATCGTCGCCTGTCCAGAACTCGGTGGATACGTCATCAGAATTTCACGCCGGTGATGTGGCTGCTACTGGCGGGTCTGGCACTTCCAACTCTGGTGGTACTGGTGAAAATCCCGCGTCTGTCACTGCAGGTCCGGCCGGTGACCACGATCACGGTAACTTTAACGGACACTCGGGGGAGACGTCGTACTACACGATATCCGATGACGCAGTTCAACACCTGCACCAGGACTTGCACGATCATTATGGTAATGGGATCGAAAACAACAACAATCACGACTACGAGGCTCCGCCTAACTCGGTACCAGAAGAACCACATCAGTACCAGGTGCGTGATCGTCATGTTCGTTTCCAATGAATTAAATGTGACACCCCTTGATCCGACCTAGTTGGAGCTTAGCCATTGGCGCAACTAAGGGGATTAGCCCCACCAGATTAAGATTTTGCCCCCCCCCCAAAATATCCTTTATTGATTTAAATATAAGCCCCCTATGTGTTATTTTAAATAAATAGTTTTGTTAGTCCCCTCCTTTTTTATTTGTGTAGGATCGAAGCCTCCCTCTCACATTGATGTTAATAATGACAGCCCCCCTGAAATTTTAATGGATTTCCGCCTATGATTATAATAATTCAGCTTACTTTGGTAAAAAGACGAAATACAATGGTACAATGGTTATAAAAACATTTTGATGCTTGTGTAAGGTTAAAATAATGTAACTACGATGCCTAATTCTTGTCGAATGATATATTTTATTATCCTATTTCGCTTTGCGATTTTCAATAAGAAGTATTAACGTATTGTTCAAAAATCTAAAGGTAATGGTAAAATTACGCAGAGAATGAAATCAAATTTACCGGTTTCTACAAAATGAAAATAAAATTAGAACTGTCTCAATTGGTCGTTTAAATTGAAATAAACGCTGAAGTATCTATTGCTCGACACGTGTTACTTTTTCGAATGCCCATTGAAATATTATTATGATAGGGTTATGGTGGGGGAATAGGCTCGGCCGCTCGGGGTTCTTGTGACGGAACACATCGATTATTATTTTATATATAAGTTAGGAGCTATCCTCGAGAGTCTAGGTATTGGTGATATTGACGTCTACAAAAAAATCAAGAAAAAAATTTATTTTAGTATAATATTTCAACATAATTTTAGTAGAAATCAAAAAGTTTACTCGACCATAATAATATACTTTACGTTCAAAACAATCGAAATTACGTTAAAAATGTCTCAAAACGTAGCCAAAGGTGTCATAGACACCTCATATAATTTTTTTTATTTTCTAAACTGCCTCGGTGACTTGGGTCATAATGGCTAGAACTCATGTATAAATCATTTTTACCGTTTTTTCTGCTCGCGAACGTCACATATATTGCCTATACTTTCCTGGGCACGGCGAATGTTTTTTCTTTTGCTAAATCCCATCACGCGTAATTTTGCTAACCGTTCACGCACTGACTGTCTTCGTGGGGCGATAAGACTTTTGAAAACCATAATTTTCATTTCGAATTCGAAAAAAACTATCGCAAGAAAACTGCCGCCCGTATCCTTCAGTTGAAAATATAATCGCTAATTAAAAATCGTAATTATATTACTGTAAGACACTTCAACAACAACTATTTTCGTTACAGGTACACGAGACCGACGACCTTTCCAAGGACTACAGCAACAAGAATCACGTGACGAGCGTGTCGTCGACGGCGGCGATCAAACCGTCGGCGCACCACAACCATCATTACCAGGCACCGCAGCACAAGCACAGGAACCCCGTGGCCAAACCGAACAGAGGCAAGCACGGGCGAAAGTTGTCCAGCCGACAGGACCTGAAGAACCTGCTGGTGATGCGACCTCCGCCGGTCGGACAGACGCAGACTTGGAGGTACGTGTACCGGCCGGCGATGACCGGACATCACCAGCAGTACTACCAGGCCAAGCAGCTTCCGCTTCCGGTGATCAAGACCAGGACGGTGCCTCTCATCCTGCACATCCGGCAGAGGTCGGACGACGATTGATACGTTTTTGTACATAGTCCGCTCTAGCAGCTATTGTCATCATTTTTTCTGTCGCTGATTTAATGAACTGTCTACACTTGTACGGCACATTGTTATTTAAAAAAAAACAATGATAAAAAAACCGTTTTTGTAATGATTGGCGGCATCGACGCAACGACAGTGCGAGCGTATTTTTGTAAATTACCTATATGATATTTTTTTTATCGTTATTGTAAGACTTCTTTCGTATTTGCATACAGTTATATTATTATTATTATTATTATTTGTACTATTATTATTAGTATTGTTAAAAGTCGATACTCTAATGAACATAAAAATTGAAACCTATTGCAACAAGCACGATAATCACCTAGGTATATTATATCTAATAATTATACAGTTTCATAAAAATAATGAATTAGTTTTGGTTTCTGTATCGTAAATACACACCTAATATAGGTACCACGTATGATATTATGAAAGATTTTATTAATTCGAATCGTACGTTAAAATACATTATTATTATGCTTTTACATAATTTCATTAAAATTCGCTATAAACAATCAGTTTACATCCATTTTTCGAAAAAAAAACTTAAAATTCCATTGTATTGAAATAGTAAAATTGACTATGTACGTTTCAGAAACTGGTTTGACATATGTCATATTAAATGGAAAATATTTAGCTAAAATCTGAGTATCTAAAAACGAAACAAGAAGTAAAAAATGTAACAATTTCTATGTCTTATCATAAGTTATCAATGTTATAATGTTTGATTATTTAATCATATTATAATGTCTGTCTTACAAGTCTACTTGTAACAATTTTACTGTCGAATTTTACAACTGTTTGTAACTTTTCAAGTACATGTTTAAATATTTTAAGTTATTCCTTGGATGAGTTTATGAAAAACTTCATCCTAATCTATGTCTTATTGATCTTGGTTGCTTCGATGTAACTTTACTTATCATGGTTGTGATAATTATTAATTATTCTACATTGTTATAACTTATATAATTACTATAATTATTTTTCATTAATACAACGTAATTGTGTATAATGTTCGGGCTTGTAATTATTTTAGTCTATTTTATTATATACTTATATATTGGCCATAGAGTTAAGCTCAATTGTAAAACTATTTTCCCTAATTAATATACGGATATATTATATTGAAAAAAAAAATTGTCTCTGTCGATAATAATATCTTGATTTACTTACAAAATGACAATTTATAACTGAGGGGAAACATAAACGCTACCAAGAGATAAGCAAGAAAAAATGGTATAAAAACTCCAAAATCGCAAATACCTGAAAAATTGATGATCTGATCACGAAAGAGCGTCTGAGTTTTTGTGTTATAAGTTACATAACATTATATTGTTGGAATTATACTTCAACGTGTTTGAATAGAACACTTATAATATTACAAATATTAGGTATGTTAATTTATTTTTCATTATATTAGGTACACCTACGTCCTACATATTATTAGTTTATCACCATGATTATAATTTTACTTAATATTGATTATTAATAGTAATTAAAAAATCAACCATAATATTATTAATATTGGTACAAATTATATTAATTTTTTTTGGTCTTTGGGATATAAATTGGGTATAGTTTTATAATGGCGATTATGCCTTACTGATTTTGACGCAAATTGTGTGTCATTTTTACACCTTTAGCGCTCATGTTATGTAGCCATTTATAATACCCAATAAATAATTTTGATTTACAAGAGGGTGATATAATAATATCTCTATATTGTTTAACAAAACGTTTAATGTATTGCTATTCACTATATAGCATTTACAACACCAGAGGCCAATTAATAATTATAATATTATAAAAACAATTCAACTAGACAGTATTAAAGTAGGTATATATTATATACACAGATATATATATAATATATATTGTTATTGCGATGGGAATAGGTTTTGACACGAAACAGATGCGGGTCAAGCGGTGGTTTCTTTTTGGAAAAACAAAATAAATGATATGTCGAAATATAAAATATGTTGTGTACATTTTCATAAATAAATCAAAATTAAATAATATATACAATATTCAAAAACGAGTAAGTTGATGAATTTAACAATAAACATATTACATACGTAATAATAATATAATATCTAGAGTGTACTATATAAAAGTGTCACATTCTGAAAGTAACTTAAATATCACAATCTATATAAAAAAAAAATATTATGATACAGGTTGAATATGCTTTAAACAGGTGTAAAATATTGTACATTAGCCGAACAAATTATTTATATGTACACATCGTTCGTCTCGAGTAAAAAATAAAATACAAAAAGGCTTGACTAGTTATTATTAATATTTATATTATAAAGATTCTATATAATATGTACAATGCTATGTAATGATTAAAATGTCTTAACAATGTAGGTACATTATTGCAATATTATTGTGTTTTCGACGATTGTCGGTTCTCATTTGAGGATAACGCCGAGCGACTGATGGGTGGTGGGGTGTGAGGGGTGAGGGACAAAATCAATCGCCCGACTATACATACCTAATATAATAATGTCGAAATTATTACAATATTACATAGGCAAACTACATTTCCACTAGAATCGCCATGATAATATAAGCGATTAAAACGGAAATAGCAGATATGTTAATTCATTCGATTATCAGCGTTTTACATATAAAACGTTTAATGTACAACAGAGAGATGACTCTAATCACGACGAGAAGAATCTAAAATAACAAGCAACAGTTATTAAACGATTTAAGTCCGAATTTATTGTTTATGATACACGTAATAATAATAATAATATTGTGTCTGTAATACAGATCGACATGGATAAAATACGACGCCGGATTCGTGCCATCGATATTGCCTATTTTTGCTATCAGTCTATTTATATATATTTAGCGTTTATACAATTTACAATATATTTATAATAATATAATTTTAATATTTATCTGTATGTACACATACTATAACACAGTAGACACCTCACGAACTAGGTACAGTGACCGTTAATGACCAAGAACGGACAGTACTAATTCGTTTGGTTCGGTGGATTACACTTATACAAAGGTGATATACATAGGAGATAGTTGTAGTCGACTCGTTAATACAATATAATTTCTTATCATTATATTGTTGTAGTCGGTAATGGTTTAACAGAGAGAGAAAAGATAAAAACAAACAATAATTTATAAACAAACGACGCACTTTGTACGTTAGGTGACGGCTCCGCGAGCTATTATATAATATGATTATCGTAGAACCCGCGCGCCAAAGAGATTGTCGAAGCAGCAAATGTCATCATAATATCAGACGCGGCGTGGGTGTCGGACAGCCGACGGACCCACCCCGTCGCCAAATGGTGGGTGGTGGGTGCCGTCGATGTTCAGTCTGCATCGCACCCGGGCAGGTAGGACGCGTTTTGCCGGAGCACGAACGGCCATCCCTCGCGGGGCTCGCCGCGCCGACCACCGGACCGTCATGACGCGGCGGCGGCGGGCGAGTAGCCGAGGTTCTTGCGCTGCAGGAACAGGTGGATCTCCCGGAACGTGGGTCGGTCCGACTCCTGTCGCTTCCAGCACTCGCGCATCAGGTCGTAGATGTCCCGGCTGCACGCCGGTCGGGCCGGGTACTCGAACAGGCCGTCGTCCACGTGCATGTGCGACAGGTTCTCTACCACCCTGTGGTCGGCGAACCCCTCGAACGGTCGCGACTTGGCCAGGTGCAGGATTTCCCAGAGGGTCACGGCAAACGACCAAACGTCGCTCTTCGTCGAGTACTTGTCCTGTGAAAAGAACAACCGAGTTATAGTCAAGAGTTTCACATTTCGTAAACGACAACACACAACAATATATAAATATATCGTAATCGTAATAATAAGGGTGTCGGGTGAACTGAAGAGGTGAAATTTGTGATGCAGGCTACCCCCTCCCCCCCGATTTCCCCAAAATGCTCGATCAATATATTTTTTTCGCCGTTAAAATTCAGTAATATTTGCTGAATGTCACCGTTGGGTCTTGAAATTATCGAGCAGTGCACTCGTTCATAAAATAATGCTGGTTATTACGTACATATTTTACCATAACGTGTAGATATTTTTTCCACAAATAATGATTCCTATAATCATCTAGTAAAATATGTATTATTTGATGGTTCTATGAAAATTACTGTGTGGCTGTTATGGATTATAAATTATAATATCATTTCATACAGGTGGCTGTTATATTTTGAGAAATGGTAATTTTCAAAGAGTATAATTTAATTTTGTATTCATAGAAAGATTACATAAATTATGAGGGGGGACTTTTCAATTTAGAATATTTTTCTCGAAATATTTTGACGCATTGTAAGTTTCTCGGTAAGTGTCATTTGAAAGAAAAAAACAATTTATAAAAAATTCTTCGAAACCGTTTTATAAAATATTAAAATTGTTAGTGCAATGTTATTATATTCTATAGTAATATTATTATGTTCTAATATATTCCAGGAAAATGGCTAAACTCACCAAGAACGCCGATTCCCATGACATCCATCGGACGGGTAGCCCGAGGTTTCCGTCCAGTTTGTAGTAGTCGGCCGAATACGCTTCGTTGTCGGTGCCGAAATCGCTGATTTTCACCTTGTACGCTTTTCCCACCAAACAGTTCCTGAAACACGTTTGAAAATTAATTATAACGGTCGTCGAGGGAGCGTTATAACATACAGTGTTGTACGTCGCTGTAAATATTATAATAAAATACCAACTGAGGTTAAATTCACAATGTTTTTACCTGGTAGCCAAATCGCGGTGAACAAAGTTCAACGATTCCAAGTAACGCATTCCTGACGCTATTTGTGTGGCGAGATACAGCAGACATTGGAAACTGAAAATCACGAACACAAACGCGAGTTGTTAGAAAAACGATTGTCTTTGGTTTTATTACCCGTAGGGCGCTCACTTTATCAGTCGATGTTTTTAAAATAAGAACATTATTTTCTTTCATATTAATATAGTTAGGTACCCATATTATAATATTTTAAAGTGGGTAATAATTGTAAGCTTGTACGACGAGAGGTTACTTTATTTAAAAACCTTAATATATCAACAAAATATAACCACTTATGATGCGCATACTATTTTAAAGTTTAGATGTGAGTAGAGTTGCCAATCACGACTCCTTAAATAAAAATTTCGATCCCATATGTCTGAACACAGAATAGTTGATAATATTGATAGTTTGCTATAATGTTTCATTACCATTACCGAAAATTTCATGTGTAGAAATAGGTTGCTCGTAGTTAAAAAAAAATCAAAAAAACGCAGTATTTGAGTAATTTTCTTCAAAAACACCAAAATCGACCGATAAAGACGAGTGTTATTTTATCATTCTGTTTTGGGATGGATACCTCAAGGTTTTCACAGTGGGGGGCAGGTTTCGAGCAGCTTCGACGGGCACGTGCGTCTTGAGGAACTGGTTGAGGTCACCGTGCTCACTGTACTCCATAACTACGCATAGGGGTGGTTCGACGGTACACACGCCCAACACTCTGGCGATGTTTTGATCTTCCAGACCGGCCAATATCCTCACGTCGTTTTGTAGTTCAGCTCTAAAAAAATCATATAACGTTATATTATTACAGTAAGAATATTGGATAGAATAACTTCACAATAGGATCATATTGGTATCTTGATTTCTTGTCATAGAAATGATTAACTAATGAATATTCCATAAAATGTTAGTTAAGTCTCATAATTAAAGCAATGCATTGACGATTGATTTTATTTAAAGTAATTAGTTATTGACTATCTCATTATATATTTTTTTTTTTTTAGAAAACGTGGTAAATGGTTTTAAATAGAGTAGTTATGTTAATAACAAGTACCTAATCGATACACGCGTAACGTCTTATAAAAACAATTTATTTGGATTATCGTTAAAATCTGAAATAATAAAATAATAGGTTTTTTCAGATTTCAAATTCAATTTAAGTTTTGAATGCTGAGTTTCATAACTGGCTATGTGTCAGGGACTAATATTTTTTACCCATCACGATAACTTACCTCTCTTTTTCCGACAACGCGGGCGAGAAGAATTTTACGGCCACCAGCCGCTTGCCCAGAGTAATTTTCGAGTTGTATTCGTTGATGCCGTCCGCTTCAGCCACGTAAATCTAAAAAAAATCAAATAATGTTGTTACTTGGTTGGCGTATTATGTTTGATGTGTATTATTATTTATTCAAAATGAACTTTGATGGGCGTTTTATAACAATATATAGGTAGTATAGAAAATAATAAAATGTAATAAAATATATATTATAGAAAATAAGAAAAATTACAATTTTTATTTGTCCGCAAATAATGTCAAAATCGGTTGCATGTACAATGGAAAAATATATTTTTATGGACATAAAACTTTTTTATCGTTAAACTCGAATTAGTTTAATGCATGCGATTAAATAGTGCATTTTTATTATTCAAATAAAACTTTTAAGTCCGTCTCTATTGTTTTAGTCAAACTGCGCTTACAATTCATGATAGACAAATTCGTATACTAAAACTTTCGATTTGGCTCGTACTCGAAAAGGTGAGTATTTTTTTTGTTTTTCACATTAAATTCTCATAATATTTAACTAATATATTTGAATTTAACAAAATATAAAATAAAGCGTACGGCACCGTAAAACATTATGTCATAATGCGTAAATATTTTTATTTAAATGTTTGTCATTAGATAAACTTTTTGAAAATTAGCTGAACCTATGCAGAGACCGAACTTGACTGAGTGAAAAACAATTAACCATAACAATGATACGTGATAAACGTATATCGTCAAAAACTAGTTTAAAGAGGGATATATAGAGACGACAACTTACCGCTCCGTAATTACCCTCACTGAGTTTGGACAACATACGCAGACGGTGCCGTGGGAATTCGGGCACGGGCGTTTGTTCGAGCCGGCGTTTCAATGCGGTCTGGGATTCTTGTTTTTGCGAAGACTGTAAAAAAATTAAAACAAAAAAATTACATATTACGTGTAGTGTATGTATACTGTACGTACAGTAATGAGCGCAACTCGTAAATAGTTAAATGTTAATAGGTCACCGTCAATGACGATGGGGTGGACGACGGACGATCAAAATGTCAAACCGTTCTCCGCTATACCCAAAAGATATCTTTAAACGGATAATAATTTTTAAAAATTGCTCCCCCACCCAACAGTTTCTGTTTTATACGATTTTTCGTCAATGCTATCGGGGTCCACTTGACCTATAATATTAAACTATATAATATCAAATATCAATTATGAAATGTGTAAGATACTACAATACCCTTTTGAAACGAATAAAAAAGAAAGTAAACAAATATAGACATAGCAGTAGATCGATGTATTTGAAGTGGACTTGAATCGAGTCTGGCACCGATGATTTTACTCGACCTTCATCTGCAAGAGTACTCAAATTCTTATAATACACAGAACGATTGTTTTCATCGCAGTCGATTATTATTTTTTTTTTCAAACAAAGGGACGTTATTTTACAAATAATAATGACTACAAATCATAATTTTACACCAAACCATCGGGCAAACGAATGTTCCTACAAAATGTTCTATAAAATCATCCTGTATACAGATAGTAGGTACACACACCGTTTATGGTATACATACCATTACCATGATATTGTATTACACGTTTGGGCATCTGTGCCCATATAGCATATTATGTTATATCTACTACACGAACGGGCAACGGCAATGGTGACAACGGCAACGGCGAGGTGGTCCGCACAGATGACGTTTTCACACGACAGACGATACACTACGTAGGTATAATATTATATGTATTTGATGTGTTGTAGACATATTTTAGCGGACCCGCGGGTACATTGTGCCCATGATATTGTGCTCGGGAAACGTATACGCCCGAAAACGTACAAAGTGAGCACAATGTTATGTACCTATATATATCACTAAACACACACTGCACAACAGCTATTTGTAACAATCACTCGGTGGAGGTAAATGTAAGTACAATACGATGTACGAGAAGTCAACGTGCAAGATAATATGTACACAATCGAGGAACACACACACGCTCACCGGCAAACGGGCGCTATTCAATGAGACACATGTGACAAGTCGTGTTCGGGGCCCATTATTCATAATCTTTTCATTGAAACGATAAGGGTGGGTGGAAAGGAGATCATGGGCGGAGAAGTGGTGTGGGGAACGAGAGGAGCTTGTCGTGCTCGCCGAGTCTACCGAGCAGTATAAATCATCTGCCGGCGAAATTATTTCGAAGACTGCGAAGGACGGTGCACGACGATGACACGAGCGCGGTCGGTGGTGTGAGGAAAGGAGTGGCCACCTCGTTTATATTTTTTTCCCCCTATCTTTTGAAATCCTCTAAAATGCCCATCTCGTTTTATTTTGTATACTTTTAGTTTTGGTCATTCGATTAAAACCCATAACCGTGTATCAGGTTTCAGTGTTATAATAATAATTATACACCTACGACTGACAGAGTGTTTAATTACCTACTCCCGAACACAATTAACCCACCATTCGTGGTTCTCACAGTGTTATTAATTTGTTTTCCGTTTTTATTACATGCTTTCTTCTGTGCAATTTTTATTATTCATTCATTATGGCTTTCATCGTAGCATTTTCAAATATAAATGTTTTATTCTACAAAGTAATGAAATAATGTTTAGTTTTGTTAGGAAATTATGTACCTATTATACACTACCTATACTATGTATATATTATTTTGATGAATAAATATAACTGAAATATTATACCTTCAGTCTTATTGTTAGGTACTGTAATTTAGTATAACAAGATTAATAATAAATAATGGTAGGTAGTAGAATATTTGATGCACGAGGTAACCCGAGTAAAAATAAAACGAAGGAAGTACAATTATTTAATTACAATTATAATTGTTGTATACCTACTATTAACGTTATAAGTCAACGAGCAAAAAGTACCAATATAATATATTATCCAAGTATTTCTACCCTTACCTACCAAATGAAATATAATGAAGTATGATTGAAATTAAAATAATGGTTAAAAATAAATGCTAGTCGCAGTGTAGTAAGTAGTTAATTAATATTAATATAATATCGTAAAAAATCTATAAAATATAACTAGTTTTCATCATGTTATAATTTTCCGATATCATCATAAACAGAAATGACAAATTATCACTTATATAGTTATATATAATTGTATAAACCATTATAGAGATTACCGTGGTATAAATGAACGAATCGACTGCGTAAACAATCATTATCTGGATTAAAAATGAATAATTAACTTAATTTTTTTACTTCAGATAATTTCAAATATGTCCTAAACATACCCCGTATAATTTAATAAAAGTACCTACTTAGAATGTGTGTTAGTTGTAAACAAAGTGGAACATAATATATAATTTATTTATGATGCTTGGAAATGCGTTAAATAAAGACAAATCAATAAATTGTTACGTTATTGAGCTACACGCATATGCTTGTGTCGGGCTCATAAATTGTGATCAGTTTTATTATTTATTCCCAAGTGGACGTTGGTGTCGGCACTGTTTTTGAGATCCTTCAAGTCAAGAACACTTGTGGATTTATGTACACGGACTTGGCACTCTTACGAAAACATATGTTAAAACTTACTTTTTTACTACTTCTGCTTTCGTCCGTGGGATACATTTTGTTCCTGGCAAACGTGTCGGTTGTGACAGGAGCCACAGGAGGAGCTGACGGTGGCGGTGGTGGCGGTGGCGAAGTTGTGAGTAATGGCATGGTTCCGGTCTCGGGCACAGCGTATTCGTACGCAGAGTCTGAAAGGTAAACAATAGTAAGTTGCCTTCAACAAAAGCGGGAAACAATACAACTTCATTAAATCTTTTAACTTTTGCAACTTTCGTTAAAGAAAAAAAATAGTATTCATTTGTATATTAATTAATGAATTTAAAATACAAAATGAAAGTAAGTCGTTTATCCATCCGTTCACTGTGCATCGTTAAATGCGCAAAGAGTCGTTCGAATCTGTTTGAACGTTCTTTAAGTTTGAGGGTCAAAGTGTACAATTAATACATATAGGGGGAAAGGGGGCACCATGCAGCATTTCGGTTTTCCACGTCAGATAAATGGGCAAACACGGCAGCAGATCCTGTATCATTATAATATTCCTTTCACTGCTCCAGACGTATACTATTACGTCTAAAACATTTATACCATTTACTGCTCCAGACGTACTATTACGTTTCTGTATTTTATAATATTATAATTTTCCGGTAACTGTAACAACTTTAACCAGGACTCGCCTTATTTTAAACTTAAATAATTGGAACATCACATATAAATCAAAATTTAAAAAAAATATTAAAAAAATTGTATACATGCACAGGTCACAGAGCATAAATAGTGTAGCAGTGAAAAGGATATACAGATATATATGATGGTGACCCGATTTCTCGATAAAATATAATATAATATAATATAGAAATGCGACGCTTGCAGAATGTAGGTACCTTTACATCGACGAAAATGTCTTAAACACTAACTATTTGAAGAACGTCTGCAATGACAATTTAGACAATATTTGCACCTACTGGCAACTATTAATATAATAACAGTGGAAATCTTGAGAAGCTTTGTCGACAAATATTTATTAAGATGACGCCCCACTCTAAGGTTAAACAAACGACGAGGTTTGTTAAATCTGTCTCGTTTCTCGTACGCGTGTAACGAACCAAAAACAAGTTGACGCGCGTCTTAAAATAGAATCGATTGGTAAGTGAAATGGTTTAAGAACTAAACAATATTTTATTACTGCATTTTTTAGTACTTAAGTATATTGTTTGAAATATGCGTTTTTTCGGAGTACCGATGCAATTTTTAAAGCTCAATGTAATGCAAAAAGTATCGAATATAAAATATGTTTAACATTTAAACTTGTCTGTCAAATAAACGTTGTTGACAATTTTTTTCTATTCAGGATGTTGCGAGGTCCGGCATATCGAATGATAATTATCATTACACGAACAACGAACAGAAAGTTTTAAATACTCGAATGGAACACCTAATATTTCAGTTGAGTCTATGGTATATTTATATAGTTCAACTAAATTATATCATATTTATTATTTATTTTGACAACTTAATAGTTAGCACTAAATTTCCTTAATAAAATGTACATAGGTGTATGTGCAGAGAGAGAGAGAGAGAGAGAGAGAGAGAGAGAGAGTAGATGAAAATCTTACGATGGATCACGTAAATTAAAAATATGATTTCCTAATGTTTTAGAAGTTAAGTTCGGGTTCGATACAGACAAATTAATGAAAGTTTGATTCATTTGATTCTATAAAAAAGTTAAGTTCGAGCTCAAAAATCGGATTCGTGACATCACTATTATAATTTTATATTATTATATACTCACTACCTGAATCCATGTTGCGGCCGACCACCACGGTACTGTAACTGTAGAACGGCGTGTGCGCGTGGTACGGCTCCTGGTACGGTTCGGCGTCCAACTGGATCAGCCTGTCCATGTCGTGCAGGTGAGCGTTGACGGTGCCTGCCGGGTGGCCGTGGCCAGTGCCACCGGTGCCGCCGTGGTGGCTGACCGAGCTGCCCGTGCCGGCCTCCTTGTAACTGCCACCAGTGCCGCAGCTGCTGCCCGAAGACATCCCCGGACACCCGTTGCCCGTGGCCAGTGCGCTCTTGCCCACCAACGGGCTGGCGAAGCACTTCCTCCGCCGGTGCCTGGACACGATCAGGAAAATAGCTACTGCCAGCAGTATGATGACCGCCATCAGCACGCCGATGATGATCGCCATGTACGTCTGGTCCTCGTCTTTGGCGGTGGGGACTGCACAGGAAGTGAGAAATAAAAAACGAAATTAGGCACGTAATTAGATGTATGTTACGCACATTATATTATTATCGTTCACAGAGCGATGAACACCGTTCAGAAACAAAAGATAACTAAAATATTATATCGGAATCGTTGTATATTCATAGCGTATACGTAGATTTGAAAAACACAATAATTGAGCTGTAAACATTAATTGTTTGTTTGAGACTAAAATTACGATTATCTATATTATATGTATTATGATAGAAATATCATCTTTCTATTATGAGAATTATATTATGTACCGAATTGAGTTGCAATAATAATGGTAACAAACCAGTAGTGATCCCGACAACTGACCACTTATAAATAAGTAAATTCAATTAAATATAGGTATAAATGTATAATAGGTACCTATTATAATTTATTTATCACAAATTCTTTAAAACCACCTGATTAAAGCCCCTTCAAAAATATCTAAGATGTCCTCTTAACGATTAATGTATTGTATGCAATATTTATTAATTATTATTATAATAATATTTCGTGGTCGCCGTACTTGGTAGTTCCGGTCTCAGAGGGTCCTGATGATCTTTCATCGCCGATCCGTCCTTCTGAATCGGTGGCTCTGTCAGCACAACACTTTCCTCGGAAAAGTTGCCCTGCGCGACATCTGAAAATTAAAAACAGCCGGAAATTAATAACCCACATCACATTGTAATAGCCAATGAGCAGTAAGAAAATATAACACATTGTAGTAATTTTAAACAATTTTAATTGACAACACATCTATAATTATGGTTATAATAATACAATTTTGATTGTTATAAGCTTGGCTGATATTTGGAGGGGAGGGAAACGTTTTCAAATGCTTTCCAAATTTTTCTGATGAAACTATGGTAAGTCGAACTAATTAGCAATAATAGGTATGTACTTCATAGAGTACGATGACAATAGTTAGGTTAGGTTAGGGCATTTAAATGTATGAAAAGACTTTTTTTTATTAAGATTCAAAGTTTATGAAAATTATATAACGATTAATAATAAAAACAATATTTTATATTTTAATGTATTTCAATCTATCTAATACCGTTACCTTTTGTGTTTTGTAACATAATTCAGAATAGTGACTTTTTATATTTAACGTATTTTTCTAAAGCTCACATTCAGTATTGTGTGTGGCAATTAATTTGCATGTGTACAAGAGTGTAAAAGAGGGCACACGGTTTGGCACCATTGCATAACGAATGTCTTTCACAGTTAAAAAGCAACGAATTTAAAGCGGGTAGACCGAGATAATGGGAATGGGGATAGTAGGAGGGCCCAGAAGCAATTACGTAGGCCTATTGTTCAAGAGCACCTCAAAAACCGCGGCAATTAAGGGTCTCGCAATTTTCGTTGTCATTATTATCCCAGTGGACAGGCAACTTATATAAAGTTCTTAATTAAAAAATACTCGGTTCGACGATTTAAAAAAACCAGCCCGGCTCTTGCACTTTTTTTATGCGAGTACCAAAAATTAATAAAATATAAGAATAAAACGCAAAAATTCAGGAAAATTAAATAATGGAAATATAATAGTTATCCTGCTTCCGAGTGAATAAAAAACTACCGACGCGAAAAATCGTTATTATAATGTTTTATACTTTTTATTATTTCATTATAGGTACAGATAAAAATTAAAATCCAATTTTAAATTTAATTTAAAGTACAATTATTCTATAAATGTGTGGAATTCGGAAATAATCTTAATAATAAAACAGAAATAGGACTGATTAAATGGAAAAGAAATTATTTTATAGATTATTAATTGTAGTAACACCTATTAATATATTTAATATATTTATTCTGATATTTATAAAACAGTTTTATACACGTTATAATTAATGTTTGGCTACTCTTAGATAATTTAAATCTATGGCTTTAAGATTTTAGTTTACAAGTATTACAACACACAACGCGAAACATTTAAGAAGGAAGATGATGTAAAGCACACATTGTACAAGCAGATCAAAGTATATCATGGTAACATCTTTATGCAAAACTTTACTCATAAATCTACACCTTACCATAACCTACTACGTATAATATTATGAGCACGCGGGCAGAAATTCCTTTAAAATGCCCTTCATTGGATCCTTTGTGGGGGGGGGGGCAAAAGTAAGGAAAGAGAAAATAAAACCGTTATTAGGGTCGATATTAAAAAGGTTGTTTCCGCGAGCCATTTAACCATTTCCCCCTACCCATTACACACATCTGTCTCCGCAGCGAGGGTGTCCAAATGAAGACGCCGACAACGTTTATGACCTTTGTTTTTGGTAATTGAAACGAGTACGAGTTTAAAGTCTTAAATCTCAGAGTTTGTGGTTGTTTTTAAGTGGTTTAAACGATTCGCAAAACTGGCTACGAATAGTGTATAATATATAATTGGAAGATTATTTCTCTGCCAACAACATACAACGGCAACAGCCAGACAAGATTAGCGGGACGACGCGAGTAAATATAATTTTACTGGAATAATTACAAACTTGACGCGCAGGTAATCAAAAGGATTAATCGTATATACAGTGGTGAATTAACGAGACGTTTGGATTTTGAATAACACGAGCATAAAGAAAAAAAAAATCTGGTCCAAGTACGTTGAGCACCGCAGAAAGGTTATAGATGTAAGGTAATCATAAAATAATAAAGTATCGATCCGAGCGTATGGCAAAGATGTTTTGGCCGACGAGAATGGAAAATCGATTCACGTTTTGTTCTCATCGGCAAAAACCTACCTACTAATATGTATTATAAATTAGACGATGTTTCGTGTGGCGTTTGCGTACAATTTTATTTTGCAACTACGTAGTCTCGTGTATATATATATATGTATCTTTGAGGGATTTGTATCCTACAGCGTAACTATATATTTCCGTTACCGAACCGTTTTTCCCATTTGCCGCCGACAGCGCTCGTATATATTCTCGCAGACATACGGCATGGGGCCCGGGCGATTTTCCCATTACCACTTTTGCCTACACCCCGAAAACGTTCAGGTAAGCTATAAATCTTCTTATGCAGTGTAATAAAAAAATATATATAAATATACATATATATATATTAAAAAAACCAAACAAGACAAAAGTAGATGGAAAAAAATGAAAATAAATACGTAACCCTCTCGAGATTTATGTTACTTTTTCCATTTTCTCGACTACTTATTGTTCCCCGTGGGACGAGGGGATGTTATATTTTCTGGTTATATATAAAACACCTATTTTTTTTTTTTAATTTCCTAAGAACCGTCGTCATTTAGTCACCTGTCCGAGAGTTAAATCTTTACAGAAAATATACATATATTATTTTTACAATTTTTATTTAGTTATTTAGTATAAGTCTAAAATATATACTTAATATTATCATTATTTCAGTACGTCTTGCACTTCAGAAATATGTGTTTTTTTTACAATAGTTAATAATAATAAAAATTATAATATACTCTTATTTTTCACAGTGAGAGGTAGAAGAAGATTTTATATATTATTATTATTAGGTACCTAAAAAGAAATCTACTTATTAAATATCAAGCACGTCCGTCAAGATTTCATTTTGATTTTATATTGTACACCGTAGTGCGTATTCACGCTCGTAGTAACACTTTATATTGCCTTTATATTATATGCATATTCATCTCACTTAAAAAAATATATATATTATATGTATATAACGAGGGTCGTACAAGACGCGAGTCTATATTGCAAAAATTTTTTTTTTTCGTGAAATAAAATACAGTGCTCTGTTTGCACGCGGAATGCGCAAGATAGCGGGAAGGGTGAGTTTTGGGTAGGGGAAGGACGTACTCGTGCAGGTATAAATAAGCATGTTTTCAGTCGGATGCTTTCGATTAACACACTCGAGTTATTTCTGGTACGCCGACCTGGCATATTCACCATATTATTTATTATTTGATTAAAAGCGGAGAGCAAGGAGAAATCCAGAATACAAAAATTCACCGGGATTAAAAAAGTCACAGACCACATCAATCCAGCTGTGCTTTAAAATGCGGCAGAGTAGTGATATATGAGCCTGAATTGTCGACCATATAATAATAATGGTTCACTTTAATAGGTGTTAAAAATACCAGGGTTCGTGAAACTACGCGTTTATATATAGACAAACGCATAGAATGCATACATAAGCGACTTATTGTAGCGACTATAGCGAGACGACCCCATTTGATTTTTCAAACCGACAAAAATCAACCTAGTAACTTACATTTTTATGAACATTATAAATAATTCAAAATTGTGAGTTTGATGATAACAGATAGCCTGTATAGTATTCTGTACTTAATCGCAGTGATATACTTTATTAAGGGATGCATTTGGTTACTTTCATTAAATCATTATTTCAATTCTAATTACGATGTGTATTAAGTTATTCATATTTACCAGAATCGAAAGTTATCTCGCTGAGCATGATCCATTTGGCAGCAAAAGACAGCCTAAGCTTAATGAAACGGCCGACTCTCCTGTGCAACTTGATGCTGACATTCCTGGACGTCTCAAATATCCTGTCTTCCATGTAAGTGTAAGTCAACGGTTCCGACGAGTATACTTTTCCTCCCACGCTGAATAAAATACTCGCTTCGGAGAACACCTGAAATCCGAAGTTTCTATTAAGATCGCCGTATACACGACTCAATAACAATATAAACGGAAAAGTATATAGTTGTCAACGACGAGTTGCTTTCCCATAAAAAAAAGTCAATAAATAAATAAAACTTCTATGGTTTTATTCTACAAACGTTCGTAAATTGTAAGTCAATTTCGAGTTTACAACACTTTCATTCCACGCCGGCGTGCGTGCGTCAGAACAGAGAACACCAACGTAGCTGTGCACGGGGAATACCGATTTTTCTTTCGTTTTCATATTATATTATATAAGACGAGACAATCTCAAAACTAGAAATATATTTCGCGTCCCAACCACCAATCAATAACCGGTGACTATAATATAGAAATGTGACAATAATATAGTATAGGTACACACTACCACGCTAACGGCTATTACGGCGTATTGTCTGTGTATTATGTATAATAATATATCGGGTCCTCGAGCATACGGTGATTTATTGCGTGTTTTGGCCCCGTACATGCTAATAGTCTATGGCAGTAGGTTTTATTCTCGTATCAAAATATCTTGTAGGACGGTCTCAGTTAATGTACCACATGAATCTTCATTACTGGCGGACGCAGTGTCAACACATCGTTGGAAGATTTAGTATAGCGTCCACGTGCCGTCGGTTAAAATACTGTTAAAATAATACGTACATCATTGTTGTACTCGAAATTCCTTTTGTCGGGCACGACAATATACGATATCCTCGGGAGTATAAATATTTAACGTTTTGTCTTACAAATCGGTCGCCCTGTCCCCCTGCTGCTCGCCAGCACGACAACGGCGATATTAAGTATTAACGCCCGTTTTTCGTTCACATGTACCTTATTCGTGAATACGCGAGGTTTTTGTTTTTTTGGTAAAAAACATAACACATAAATTATATTACTATAAGCCCACGGGTTTACCAATAAATTATATTTAAATTTACAACATCACACTCGTACCTATATGTTCACACATATTATATTAAGTGAATAATATGTTGTGTCGATCAAAATCTAATAGTTTATGATTACACGAACGCAGGAACAATGGGAATATAATCAGATTAAGAAGTTTTCGGTCCCGACGGGATTTCACCGTGTTGTCGTTTATTATAATATCGCAGAACATTATTACGCAGCAGACTTCGATTGGGCCTCGTAATATTCAGCTGTTAATATAACACCGTAGAAGTGGAGTTGTTTTATCAAAATTCGGAATGCATGTATACGCATGATAAGGTTTGACGATTAGGTATGTGTGTAATGTGCTAAGACTCATTTCGGTATACGCGGGCGAAATTAAAGAAGTTAGCGAACCTTGCGTCACTAATCGAAAGTGATAGGGTAAGATATAACGCTGTAATAGGGTGTGTCTAATTTTAAGGAGCACTTTAAGATTACAAACGCTGTTGATTAAATTACATGTAATGCGAAAAAAGCCAATAATACTCCGAGAAAGTTTTAAGAAATTAGTTTCCAAGAAAAAAAATTCTGACATTAGGACAGTGGTGTACTACAGGCATCTAGAAAGCGCGAAGTTTGCTTTGGCCAATAGCCCATAAAAGTTTTCAGATTTGTAACGGGGAATGAATAACGCAATTAGAGGCACAAAAAACTTTTGCGACTTGTTTAAGTCGTTTTTAAGCAGCGAATGGGAAATGTTAAAACTAGTTTATGAGAAATGTATACAACTCTTGGTATATTATAGTTGGCAACGACCCTACAGAATCCATGTGAAGTATATAGTTATTAATACCGATGTACGTAGATTAATAATACACGTTTCTACGACTAAAATTTATAATTAATAAATTAATTGATTCGGATGTGATGTTGAGTTGAGCATTGAGGATTAGTTTTATTTGCCGTTTTTGCAATACGTTAACGATGTCGTAGATTTAGACCTGCACGTGTATATCTGAACCGTAACAGTGATTAGGTGAACTGTTTTTCACCTACGGATTAAATAGTTAATGCGATCGCAGTATTTCCTATTTTGTCATTGCACGAGCATGATTTGAACTCTCCAAAACGGGCAAACCGATTATATCCGTTAATCGATTGCAGCACTCGGGCTCGTTGCAGTTGAGAAACGATCGGAGCGTTGAAAAAATATATTATTATAGTTGTTTTACATTTTAATATAGGTACGGCTTAATGAGTTTGAAAAAAAAAATACATTTTTAAAGGTCAATGTGCGAATGGTCACGTGTGTGTTCTGTGTTTCTATACGGCAAAACAATGGTCTCGGCGTAACACGTGCAGGACGTGGTGCAAGAGCAGCTTATATAGATTGTTATCTGTTAATTATCGTAAAATCCCCTTGTAAAACAACTCAATACAACAATAACGCGACCGGCCCAACCCCCGCTCACCAACGATCAACATATTGTGTGTATATATAATAATATATATATGTATAGCGTATGAGTTTACCAGGGGTTACCAAAAATGGAAGAACTTCAGAAAAATAAATACGGTGGTCGTTATCATAGATTAGATTATATTTGAGGTATAATTAACGAAAGGTTGTTGTGAAAATAGTTCGTATCGAATTGCTGTGTTCTAGGCGTTGAGGAGTAAATCCGTATTGTCAAATCATAACTCCAATTCCATTATTTAGGTACGGTGTATCGTATAATAATGATTAATTGTTAATGTTTCGAAAACAATAGATAAAATAAACACTTGTACGTTTTCCATAATTTTTGCTTAGGTTAGGTTAAGTTAGGGTTGGTAGGTACATTTTTTTTATCTTGTTCTCACTACAAGGACCGCACGTTAGACACCCCTTGGTCGATAAACATATTACTTGAATTTATATTTATATACAGACAACCATTTACAATTATATGTCGGCGTGTACAAACCTCCCCTAACGTCCCTTTTATCGACGAACGGCAGAAGGTACGTCCTTAATTGATCGTGTCTGACGGTTCTCCAATGTTTCAACACACACCGAAAACGTCGAATTTTCGAAATACATAACTTTAATCTGTTTATAGCCGCGTACTTGTCGTATCGTTATATATTAGACGCCAGAGAGGATACCCAGTAGTCGTCGTCGACGTCATCCCTGAGACCTACTACCGGGTTTTCTAATATAATTTCACCATGTCATTATTATCATTATTAATAATTTCGAGACGCAATTTGCATTCGTTTGCAGATTTCACTCTCTCCCCCCCACCTCCTTAGCATAGTATATACCAACTGCAGTCTCCGGGGAGATTGTGAGTTTATAATCGGATTTTTGAATTCGTTTCCACTTTGGGGTTAGACAACGTCGAATAATAATTGTGTTACCGCTGTGGCATACAAGGGCGCTTTTTAATGGGTTCGATTAGACATCAGCAAATACGACATTCTTTAGAAGAATAAATTATTGTTATATATTATAACGCCGTATACCTAGGTACTCGCCTAAAAATAAATAGTAAAACTGTTTTTAAATTATTTTATAAACGAGGAGTACGTTACCTGTACTTCTTTTTGAAACTGGTTGTTACAATATATATGAACCCCGGTGAACTCTCGGACCTTGTCGAATTCAAATTTGATCTCGATCGCTTGACCATTTCTCGTATCATTTCTCCAACCAACCCATCCTTGACCTGAAAGAGTTATATCTATTAGAAATGTGTGTAAAATGTATACTAGCAATATTATAATACAAATTGATTAATAAAATAAAAAATAAATGCAATTTAACTATAATAATAACACCAGGATTGTGTTGTCAAATTAATATATTGCAGTTATGCTCTTATTTGATAGTATTGTATGTATGTATTTAAACATGACATTATAACGTTAAGCAGAAAATGTATTATGATATAATACTAGATTCCGGTGTTTGTCATCCCGCCTACGGCGGAAAGACTGTGTGGGCGGTGGTGCATCTTTGTCGGCTATGCTGGGTTTTTTGATCCAGCCTGCGGGGGGAAGGGGGGGTCGTCGGGTATTATGTTTTGTCGTGTTGGCAGCACTTTTTAAGCGGTAATTTTTGAACTCGGAAGAGTGTCTAGTCGTAAGTCACGCGATTCAAGTCGATCGTAAGACACAGCCAGCCAGGTAGGCAATCCGACTACGTCGGATCGCAGACCATGCCCCATTCGTGTATGCCGGTTCTTGAGTGTGTGTGTTGAAATCGGAAATTCGGATTCTGGGTTTGAGTGTCTAGCTATCAGTCATCTCGGGTAAAAGTCAATTCCCGAGTGTCGGATGCAGTGGGGGACACTGGGGGGTGTAAGTCGCTCGTATGCAAGTAGCTAGTCAGGTAGGCAATCCGACTACGTCGGATCGCAGACCATGCCCCATTCGTGTATGCCGGTTCTTGAGTGTGTGTGTTGAAATCGGAAATTCGGATTCTGGGTTTGAGTGTCTAGCTATCAGTCATCTCGGGTAAAAGTCAATTCCCGAGTGTCGGATGCAGTGGGGGACACTGGGGGGTGTAAGTCGCTCGTATGCAAGTAGCTAGTCAGGTAGGCAATCCGACTACGTCGGATCGCAGACCATGCCCCATTCGTGTATGCCGGTTCTTGAGTGTGTGTGTTGAAATCGGAAATTCGGATTCTGGGTTTGAGTGTCTAGCTATCAGTCATCTCGGGTAAAAGTCAATTCCCGAGTGTCGGATGCAGTGGGGGACACTGGGGGGTGTAAGTCGCTCGTATGCAAGTAGCTAGTCAGGTAGGCAATCCGACTACGTCGGATCGCAGACCATGCACCGGGCGTGTATGTCCGGTTCTCGTATGTGTGTTGAAATCGGAAATTCGGATTCTGAGTTTGAGTATCTAGCTATCAGTCATCTCGGGTGAAAGTCGATTCCCGAGTGTCAGATGCAGTGGGGGTGTAAGTCGCTCGTATGCAAGTAGCTAGTCAGGTAGGCAATCCGACTACGTCGGATCGCAGACCATGCACCGGGCGTGTGTGTCCGGTTCTCGTATGTGTGTTGAAATCGGAAATTCGGATTCTGAGTTTGAGTGTCTAGCTATCAGTCATCTCGGGTGAAATCCGATTCCCGAACGGACAATCCGCCTACAGCGAAAAGTGCTCGAAACGGCCGTTCAAATATGAAAAAGTATACAGGAGGTAATAAAATTGTATTTGTTGATAATTATAGAGAACAGTTATCAGGTGTTTTATGTTAGGCTTCACTGTAATCAATGTAATCATTGTTATGTTTTCGCGGTTATAACAAATAAGTCGACAAAATCTAATTTTCTGATTGGATATTTTCTAAAATATACCTTCCATGTATATTTATTTAATTATGAGAATTAAGTCAAATTAACAAATAGGTAATTATATTGGTGAATAACAAATTTTATTGAAATGTACTACTATCCTATTAAACGTAGGTATCTATAAATGAATACACTACACATACTCTCGTTTCCGACACACTACTCCACCCCGGGACTCGAATTTTCGAAAAAAACGGCAAATGAAGCAGTCATATTACAGTCGTACTATTTTTTAATATAGTATTTATAATCTGTAGCAGTATTTAACCAAATCGGAATCACGTAAAAACTGTAATATATCAAGTAGGTACTACACGTAGGTTAGTTATACGTTATTATAATGTGTTAATAAAAGAAACATGTAGGTGCGTCGGTAAAATCAAGTATTAATTAAATGTTAATTTTAATTATTTTTTTGCCCAATAAATATCGTCAAACGAATAATAATAATATATATAATATAATAATGCAAATTTAAAAAAACATGTAGGTGCGTCGGTAAATGTTAATTATAATAATTTTTTTGCCCAATAAATATCGTCAAACGAATAATAATAATATATATAATAATATAATGCAAATTTAAAAAAAAAATTAACACTTTCGTTAAAAATGATAAATGTGACGAAAAAAAAAAACGCAAAAATAAGAAATCCGCAAATAACCGAAAATCCCGGACGGCGGTTTCGAACCCACGACCCTCGAGTCACCTATCCTAACGCCTAACCAACCTAGCCACCTACTCAGATGAAATTTCGAGGCAAATGTATGACTTTTAAGCCGTGTCGCCGTGCTCGCGGCGATAAAATAAAATTCTTATCACTTTCCTTATCAATAAAAACAATATTTAAGAAAATCCCAATAAATCCTATCAAAAACTCAAAACCCCGAGTTTCCCCTTGGCGAGGTGGGTGTTAGTACTCTCCCGGACCAAAATCCATCAAAAAAGCAAAATTCAAAAAGGGGGGGAGGAGGTGCCCCCGTTCCCTAAAGCGGAAAACGGTAGTATTCATAAAAAGAATGGGTTCCCCCTTGGTCCGAGGTCTTTAACTTGAATTCCGGCCGAGTTATACTCAACTCAAAATGTGGGGGGGGTGGGGGCTTTGGTTCCCTAATGTTGAAAATTCATCTGGGGCCTAAAAAATTGAGATGCCCATTGGTCCGGGGTCTCTAAGTCGAATACCGGCTAAGTTATGCTTCGTCAAAAATAATTACTCGTTTAATGGTTCCCCCCCACTCCGCCCGACGGTCGCGGGGTAATCGATTTATAAGACGTTATTATCACGTCAAAAAATTGAAAAACACGGGTTTTTGAATTTTTGAATCTCGAGCACTTGAACCGTTTCTGAATTTTTATATTATATTACACACGGAAATATCCCAATTTTCATAATAATATATAGAAATACGGAATAATAATAATAATAATAATAATAATGTTCGAAAATATTCGTCGATAAGGAAAAGGGAGATAAGCGAGCGGAGTTTATAGCGAACGCGCGGGAAGTATTGTGATTGGTCGTCATGGAAGAAACGCGGAGTGCCGTGAGCGCTCCCCGCGGATCTTATACGCGTTATTAGCGTTTTATTATATAAGATTATCATAATAAGTAGGTAACTATCATGAATAATATTTTGTTATATAGATCAAATCATTTTAATAATTCCATAATTTTCTGAATGAAAAAAAAAATATGAAATATTACATAAAATAAGGTCGACTAGGAATGGGCGGTAAATACATAACATTATTGCGATTAGCTAAATCGTTTGGGTATATGAATCGGAAAAATCAACGTTTTACCCTCTCATATAATTTGAAAATAAAGTGATCGTTTACCACGGTCCATTAGGTTATATGGTGGACACGGGCATTGTTGAAAAAAAAAATTGGAATAAAAAACTATTTCTACCACGCAGATCTAGAGTAAGTGGTCGTCTCTCTTTTCCTCCAAAAAAAGCTTTTATTGAATTATTCATGAAAACTAGAAATACGCAACGAACATAACGATTGTGGTTTATGGAATGTTTACACCGACTTCGAGAAAACTTGTCCCATGAATATATTTTAGGTTTGAAAACTTGGTATATAATATGGGCGAATAAGTAGTTTATTATACATTAGTTTGAACTGTGATGTAATGTCGAACGCCTAATTCAATGATAAATTATAAAACATTTATATATAAATAGGTACATTAAATTTTGTTTTTGAACTAGGAGATATATTAAAATAGTAAATATTATGTATTATTAGATATTGATTTTTACTTAAGTTTATTTTTTCAAGTAAGTATAATATTATTTTCCATTTTCTCTTCCAAACGAAATACTACGTTAAAATGAAATAATAGGAATTGTGTTAACAGAAAATAATTTATAACATTGCCATATATAAATATTATATACTATATTTTATACTATATATAATATTTATAATAATTATTTTTTTTCTTGTCTATTATTTATCTACATACCTACTTACTCCTGATTTTTTTAGTAAATAATAGTTATCATAATATAAAAAACATTGGTCAGGCACTTACCTCTTTCGGTGTCATAGTATCCCATTCTAAAGTTATCGAGTCCAATTTTGCCATCGGTCAGTTGGCCAAGACCTCTTTGCAATTCATCGTCCCAATATCCGTCGTACGTGGAATCGTAAAACTCCCATTCCGGGCTGCGTTTATCACCTTGCGGCATCGAGTAACTTAGAATGCCATCTGAACACAACACGTTATACGGATTATTATCGATTTGAATAATAATAATAATAATAATGATATAATATGAAAATTAAAAATGTCCTCCATACGAACAATTTCTTCGAGAACAACAATATATTAACGCTACTAACCTGTCCACAGACATCCGTAGAGCTCGACTCGCATGCACACCTGTCGGGTGTGGTAGCTGTGCGGCAAGAATCTAATTTTCGACGCCCAAATCGGAGGATTCAGTTCTTGTCTGTGTTCTAAGTACGTGTTGATGTTACCGATCAGTATCTGTAAATAATACAAATTACGTTAAATCACAACCGTATATTATCTTATAATGACTTTCGGTAGGTGGGTGTAAATTCGAATCGAACAATCCGGTGAGCGAGAAAAAAAGCGTTCACAGTATTATACTGCAGTATCTACACTATCAAATAACATATTATTCTTGTTTAACGTTTGTTAATAGGCACTACAAATATGGCCGACACAACTATAATACACACGACGGCTTACGATCATACGAGTATATAATATATATATAGTGAACATTGCGTCGTTTAAATCGCAGCGAAAACGTATTGATATTAAATCGAAAAATAAAGTTCAAATACGTCGAGAGAGAATACACGTATACCTATATGGGAATTATTAATGTCTTACGTATGAGGGAGGTTTTCTGTACAAAATTACAAAACACAATAATATATAATATAATATCGGCTTTTGTGTCTCCTTTCAACCGAGGTGTTGTAAATATGAAACACACAGCGAATATTGTACCTCAGAGAAGTCGTAGATGACCGCACGGGAAATTATCACGCGCCATAATCAATAATTGCGTTGGGAACCCATATTTTTCTCGAACGTGATTATTTTTGTTCACCCGACGAGGAACGTCGGACCGCGTGTTTGTTTGCCCATCGACCAATGTCAATTATTATCGCGAAGGTATGTAAAATATTGACCAGCAACATGGCTTTAGCTCGTTTATAATATTATGATTGATTCAACCGTTGATTATAGGTAGGTACGTCTAAGAATTTATAATAATATAAATTATATGCTCTTTCTACACTCTAACAAGGCCCTAATAAGTATTGTAAAGCCAAAAACATATTATTCCGCATATGGTATTTTTAACAGACAAACATTTCGGGCGAAAATAATTATTGGTGAGAAATGATTTCATCGCAACGAAATTACACGGCTTATAACTTGAGATAATAATAACCGTACGAAAATTTAACGTAGGCCAGTGTTTTCGAAATAAATACTAAATAATTGTAATTAATCATCGTCAAAATATATGATATACCTAAACCGTTAAATATCTTCACAAAAGTGGAATTCGACAATCCGTTATAGTGTTTTCCTATAATACATAATATTTATGCATGCAAACCATTTGATTACTGTAATTATATATTGTTTATTTTTTTAACTGCACACACATAAAAATAAATCACCAGACTTTAACCGCTAGTTTGCGATGAACGATTCTGCCTATCATAATATTATATATATTATAATACAGAATTATTATTATAAATCACGATCGTAACATAAAATGTATTTAGTTCAAGCACTCGCATGTAAATTATACGCGTTAATGTGAATAAAATAAATAATGCGTTTCACACTTTCGGGATTGTTTGTAGTTGTCCTCGTATATTTGTATATATATATATAATAAATGTTGTGTACGATAGCTGTAAAGACGTCCAGAAGTGTGTCTAAAAAGAAGTCGAAACGAGTTTTTTCTTCTTTTGAACTCTGTATAATGTGTACACACAGACCTCTGGGCGACGGGACAATACGTACTCACAATAGACACATTTCACTCGAGTAGGTATCGCACGCGTGTAGTACCTAACCTAATACATACATAAGTATACATATTTTTAGCGAATGACAGTACTATATATTTTAAGTGTGTACTGCAGGGCGTCTCGCATGATCGAAATTTGACCTATATTATAGGTATCTATAACATAATATACGCACATTAATGAGTATTTTTGCAGATAATTGCCACCCGACTCTCCTCGTTTACAAAATTACTAATAATGTCGATATTATTTATTTACTTTGGCCTTTCGATCATAATACCAAACGATTTTATACACACCGATTCTTTTTTGTCAACCTAGCCCCGCCACCGCCTGGACGAAACTAATACTATGTTACTTTACTATAATATAAGACGTATGCACACACTATAATTTACTACACAGACACACTGTATATAATAATATGTATTGTTAGTGCGCGTAGAATCTGCGACGACGACGACGACGACAACAACGACGGCGGCGGCGGATTGTTTATTAAACGAGAGTACATCTGTTACACAGTTTTGTATTTCGCTACAGTGATTTATTACATAAAATATCATAATGTACAACCGTTCGCTGGCAGCAAAAGCTCGACACCGCAGCAGCCATACGGCAGTATATAGATATAATATGCCCACTATACAGCCACACGCCTTTCTCCCCGTGCTCGCTCTGACGTCCTCTTCGTCTTCTCACACCCCTCACCACCCCCTACCAGACCATCGTAATAATAATAATAATAATGATTACTGGGCTTTATGAATCATTCTCGTGGCGTTGCTCGATCTCTCTTCAATATGCGCGCGGAACGGGAAATATACAGAGCGCGGCAATAAAACACGATAAAATTAGCCCGGAGAGAGAGTTTCCTCGTCACCAGATGTTACTCGCATGATTTAGAAGCCAGAGGTCCCTTTAATATATATATATAACGTATATGCGGTGGCGGCTGCAGTATCCGTCTTTCGCAGACGCTCGAGGTTCGCGACGTCTTCTCGGCCGTAGGGCGTATATCAAAGCTTTATAATAATATATATATGTTTAATGTATATGCTGCGCGGGTAACCTAAGGTGGTCAAAAGCCAATTTCTGATGAAAACGATAGTGAATATAACCCTACAAGTGAATTTACCACGATAAAAATGTAATATTTTCATTCAATTTTAAATCTACGACACGATTATTTGGTAATTAAAAACAAGCCCTACTAAAATTATATCACGTATTACACTCTAATACATGGAGGTTTTTGTTATTCCTCGCTAAATTGCATTACAGTTCAAATCGATGGTATTGAATTAATAATATTATTTTTGGACCTCGAATAAGCAAACTCAGTCTGTGAGGGACGACGAGAATCTTTCTTTGCGGCCCAGAGGAGATGGCCAAAAATTGATCCTAGCTGTAGTCGAAACGAGTGTTCACTAGGTATACGGGTTTGACAAAAAAAAATGTTGCAAAGCGGTGTCCGTATACCATTATCAGTGTGTGTTGGGCAGCATGTATTTGTGGACGCGGTGACGCGGAGGGAGGCTGCAGGTCGTGACGTTCTCACGATGTTCATCTCTCTCTCTATAGTCTTCGAGCGTTTTAATTGGGACGAAAAGCCGAAAACAAATAATGAATATATTGTGCTGAACTCGACTATCATAGGGGTCAGGTAATTTAATAATAACAAGCACGTATCTCGAAGACTTATCGGCCGGGGGCAGGAGGGGAGAGGGACCGCGCATGAAACTTTTAACGGGTTAATTGGTTAATACATAATACGCATCAGTGCACCACAAACAGAGTTGTATACGTTTTACTGCGATAAGAGTAAGATACATTTTCAGAATCTGATTCTTCATGTTCATAACCACATGGACAGAAATCGCAAGGTAGTTTATTATTGCAGTGTAAAAAATCATCACGTATACGCTTCTATTTAATATAGAAAACTATAATAAGTCCCTAAAAATATTTTGAATGCATCTCTGCTTATAGTACCCCACATCGCTATACATAACAATGAAATTATGCAAGTATATTTACAGATTTCACACACGAAAAAAAACATTTATTATGGTTATAGTTAAGCAGACGTTACCGATTAGTCAGTCCCTATATAATAATATAGTTTCCTTTGATAAGGAGATGTCTTATGCTATCGGTGAACGAATGATGTGCATTGTAAAATGAGGCTTTTGGTAATAAATACTACATAGGTTTTTAAATTTTTAGTCTTAAGAGTTATTATGACTCGATAGTCGATATAATCTCATTTGTAATAATAATCGACTATACTATATGTATATATTTATTTCGAAATATTAAGACCATGGTTTTCTAGATTTAGAAACTTACTTATTCTTGTTCACTTCACAACACAACGTTATCAAATAATTTGATCGAAATATTAATATACGCGTTTCACCACTAATGGAAAAGAAAGAAATCGAATTTCGACGTATTTTGAATTTAAATTTTTTGGCGTGAACAAGATATTTTAAACATAATATAAATTTAAAAGATTCAAAAAAAAAAAAAATAATTATGACGATAACGTATTATTATTATAGTATGACTACAGGTTGAAAATGCAAGTTGTGAATTTTTATTATACCACTATAAAACATCGCGTACCGATATTCTGTTATTTATTATTAAAATAATAGTTAATATACCCGAAACTGGCTCGTGTATCACGATAATAAACATTGTTTAATATTTTATTTGCACAAAGAATGAAAATAAGCTGAACATCCAACATACAACATCGATTCAACAACATAGATTTTTACACTCTTAAAGTATGAGTTTTCAAAAGTCCCGAGGCTCAGAATTAACTAAGGAACTAAGGTCAAAGACGATTCGATGTTTATTCCACTACAGTTGTAATAGGTACTATGTTTATGCCGATGGCTGTGTGTATAAAATATAATAATTATGATGATGACGTTACGTCTTATACTACACGACGTATATGCGATAGGCGTTATACATCATAATAATAATATATAGTTATATAATATACTTATAAACGAATAGGTGTCCGCGGTTATTCCGTATAGCTGTGAGGTATAACTCATTAAAATCAAAAATCAAACATCAGATAATTGGAATATCGGAATTTGAAAGCTCTGTGCACACAGTAGGTACCTACTTGCTATGTATACGTTTATAATATATACAATTATACGTATATGACATAATATTATGGTATTTCGGCGGTAGTCGTGAAAAGCGTAGGTATAATATTATATATACCACAGGATAATAATAATAATAATGTTTTGTGTAGATACGAAACGAAAGTATTACGCTATACATATTATATTTTTACGACGATGATAAAAATCGTCGGCGACGCCAAACCACACCACAACGACTGTCAGCGACCGACTGAACCCACCGTACTGCGATCTGCGAGCATAATATATAGGTATACTCGTATTACAATCATAGTATATCGTAATGATTATTTATATTATCGTGAGTATATAATAATATTTCGTTTTGCTTATCTGCCGCCGATCACGCGCCAAATAATAATAATAACACTACTATACTAATCGGTTGAGGGTAAACGAGTGGGCTCGAATAAATTGGCCGCGACTCGAGAAATGTACGAACGGATTCTATGTGTGTGTGTGTGTGTGTGTGTGTGTGTGTGTGTGTGTGTGTGTGTGTGTGTGAGAGCGAGAGAGTGTGTAATAATGTAGCAGTGCTAGTTATAATAATATATGTGTATGCATGTTCTCGTAAAGGATTGGGATAAAATATTTAATTGTATACGGAGATAAGATCGATAATATAATAATAATTAACATCGGATGTGTAACACCTATAACACGATAAACATAAAAGAAATAACAACACCGACGTTTCGTCAATGCGCGACCGGGATTGGTGAGAGGAATATCGACAAATTTAATAATAATATATTATGGTGTCATATCGGACCGATTTCGTAATGGGAAATTTAACACAATATCCGTCGCAGCGACGTTTCGTACGTGGACACGACCACACGAGTCATTCGTAGTCCGTAGTCATTCGTCGTTTCCTGCAGTACAATGTAATTTAATGTTATGTACAATAATGATATAATGTGTAAACGCGGTAGGTACATCATAATTGCCCACAATGTACCTATATTATGCCTAAAATAAAAAACATAGAGAATATTTTGTCAATAGAACTTTGGGTATACTTAGACGTTTTGAAGCCCGTCATAAACAGGTCACTTAGATTCACATTCACAGGCCACATCAGGTAAGGTTGTGTACGGTTGTAGGTAACTATAGTGAATATGTGCACTGCGCCACAATATAGTATTGTACCTATTTCATATAAAATATACTGATACCTATCCCTATGACCCTACCTATTAACGACTAACTGCAATCGAATAGAAGGAGATTTGTCGTAAGAACAACGTATTCGATTAATAATGGAACTTGCACGTGCAGATTCATTTGGTGACCATACTAACACTTAAGTCTATTTTTGTGAGTTTAAAATTACATTAGTAAAAAATATATTTTTGATTCTTTAGAGAATTAATTATTTAAAGTAGGTATATCCAATATAATATGTTTTCATATTTTCATTATCTGAATAGTATATGAATATAATGTGATACGTACACATGTTATCGAATATTGAACCAATATTGTATCATTTATGAGCAAGAAAGTTCAGAAAAAAGATTGCAGGGTGGGTTTGTCCATGACGCTTCATTAAACATTGTCATTTATAATTATTTATATATCAATTAAGTACTAAATTGACCCATAAAATTATAATGTCCTTGATTAAATAATTACTTGGCTTACAGCTTCAGAATACTGAACACATAATTTAATACACGAGATTAGCACGATATATATTTTTTTATCAGCAAAATCATATTATCTCCACGAACGATATATCGATTGCTGGTTAGGTGCGTGTATATAAATGAAGCATCGTATCTACCTACGCTGGTTTCTTTATTATTTACACTGATCACTAGATCTGAGTTTGCATGTTTAGACACACACGCGAGTATAATATTGTATAACCACCGGAACAACTTATTATTATTATTATTTTTAATTAAAATAATCATTGTTAATTACCTCGGTAGTCGCTGTTGTACACTTAGTACACGTTGCGAAAGACTAAGGGCGTTGGTAATACCGTTTTGATTTCTTTATTACGCCACCACGTATATTATACTGCAAAGTCGTCGTTAAATTGATAAAAAAATCCGATATAATATTGTAAAACCAAAATGTGATTTTGTGATATTTTTTAGTACAAAATAAGGATTTTGAATATCTTTCAGTGTACGCATCGCAAAATAAAAACTGAGAGACTTCCTATGTACACGCGTACCTGCATATATAGAGCCACACACGAGGATTAACATAATTGTTTCTAGAGGGTGAAAAAAAATCATTATAAAATGTTTGTATTATATTTTTTCACGTTGCATGCATTCTACACTCGGAAAGGTCTCGTAATTTATTCCTATTTTCATATTTTTAACAGTAGCTGGTAGGTATATATACGATACACGAAGAATGGCGAATGACACACACGTAGGTATACTGCGCGCTATAATTGTTAGCTTATCAACCTAGCGAAAATCGGTGGCAGTATAATAATAAACTTTACTATGTTTTTCCTCTTATTTACTTACCGACCTCGTTATAAATAATGGTTTGTACCTACTTGAAAAGTTGAACTTAAAAATATTAAATATAAAAAAAGAAACATGAAAGTTTCAAGTGGAAAACCGTGCATCCACGCAAATACAAACACGAAGGGAAATATTAATAACTTACAACTCCGGGAAAAGGAAAGTTTACTTGAAGTTTAATTAATCACATTGCTGAATGTGAACAAAATAAAAAGGTACGCCTCTTTGAGTATTTAATTATTTTACGTATTTTTTTCGTCTAAACATTAATTACGATTTCATTGAAAACCCAAGCGATATTATTTTTGTACAAAATGTTAAATCATTGCGATATATTATTGAAAAATATCGCAAGGGGAAAAATCCATTAATGTTTCTGTTTGTTATTATACAAGCGACGGTGTTTGTCATTATATCAACGAAAAAGAAAATAATATCGCAAGAAAGAAATATATTAAATGAATAATGGAAAAAGAAAAAAATCGTGGAGCGTTATTAAAAAAATAAATCAAAATAAACTTATTTTTTGTTTTTATTTTGTTAAATGCTTACTAAAAATACATTATTAAAATAAAATATAACTATTTTAATTAAACAATTAGAAAAAATGAAACACGCCATGTAATAAATAACAAAATTATTCGTTAAAAGTTTATATTAGGTAGATAAAAAAAAATTAACATGGCAAACATTAATTTTGTTCGATAGACGAAAAAATTCGGTATCAAAAATTTGCTTTGAACCGAGCTCGAAACATATGTGATGTAATTATGAGAAACATTGAAAAAAAACTTGTTGCGTTTAATGAAAAAACAATAGAACAAGAGTTTACAAATTCCATTATGATAATTAGACATTGTTTTAATCGTTATACGGACAAAACACTACAACAAAACAATCGCAATAATAATAATAATAATCTGTGTAATTCCATATTTGTTTTTTTCTTTGCAGCATTGTTGTTCATGTGCCTACCTAACCGTGTTCCGCGGGTTTAACGTACCGCCATTTAACAGCCCGTTTTATTCGATTCACCGGTAATGTACGAGTCGCGTGTTATTAAACTGCCCCCTTCTCCCCCGCAGTATGGATAAAATCGCGAGGAAAACCGAGTGGAAAAAAATAGCAAATTATTTTCGGGCAGATCACGTGCAGCGTCCTGTACACGTCTACAAACGACCGTATATGCGTCCCTAGTCTTTACGTACTAGTAACTCCTTCCCCCTTCTCACCCCATGTGGTATACCATCTCGCGGCTCATAAATTAGGACCGCGTACTCGTGTGGTAATACTGGCAAATAAAGACTTGCTTACAAGCCGTTTACGAATAAACAAATAGTATAAAATATTGTGGACCACGGTGGCGACAGGTCACCAGAGTGTGCACAACGAATATGCGCGGCATTGGAGGCCCCCCGTGTCATTAATCTCTGCGAAAGGTTGTTAGCCGTTGTGTCGTGTCGAAGGGAAGTACGAAAAAAAAAATATAAATTACATAAAAGCGATCCACTCGATCAGAAAAGAATACTGGGGGGGCTCGTAGATTATATACATATATAATATTATAATGATACCAGCTAGTCTATACGTATTGACGAGAGAGCCCGTGCGGCGACCACACACACCATAAAACACACACACACACACACTCTCGCGCATACAAGAGTAATGATTTCGTTGATCTCTTTAACCCGACGACGATACACTTGTGTTGTACTACTATTATCCTACTACTACTACTATTATATACCAACTACAGTGTAATGGGTGGGCATGAGTGTGTGTAGTCGGCGAGGTATATATTATATTATACCTATTGATCGACGGGCATTCACGCACGCACAAAAGTTGCGATTGTGAATACCTACTCAATCATTTACACATTCCGCCCCCGCTCGTCCACACGTCATAAGGCGAAACTCTGAATTTTGTTTTTAGAACCGTTCCCTATACGGAATAATTTAACATTTATGGTATCTACCTATACCATAGGTACCATATCTACCTATACGATTTGGATGTACGAATTAAAACGTCTACCGATCACATCAACGATCTTATAATACCACAGAATATGAATGACTCGTGATGTACAGATCAACGAGAAGAGCTTCACTGATACGATATAATATTAGATAGAAAATAAGAGCAAAACAAATGTTTATCGTGACGAGATATTACAATAGCATTGGGGATTAGGTTTCAGTACTTTGTTTATTGTTAAGATATTGTTGCTGCAGGTGTTTTTGACACAATTATAATAAATACCTACTTAAGTTTATTGTGTTTACATTATAATGTTCTTCAGAATATTAAAAGATCGTAGGAATTAAAAACCAACAATTTGAAATTGTTTATGATTAATATTGTTAGAATGTAAGTAATTTAATTTGATTTTTGGAAAATATAATAATAACAATTAACAAGTTGAAACTCTATACAACGAGCCACACGGTGTTCCACTATTGTTTTGATTCGTTTGTCTATATTGCATCATAAATAGGAAAACATACAAAAGCATAAACTTTTGGTCGAAATCTTTTTGCTGTTTTCCTTTTATCCGTAGGTAAAGTGGATCCGCGAAATGTAAGCGCCACAAAACAGAGCAGGCAAATGTTCACTATAGGTATACCTATTTCTTATGTTCCCAAATTACTCGGTGATTTGAATAAAAATGCAATCGACATAGGCACTTAAAATGTATAATTACAATTATGGTTTTTAAACATGTTACACTATGTAATTAATAATAGTTTAGGCATTATAATTGTAATTAAAATTAGAATATAAAATGTAAGTCCAAACACGAATTAATTACAAAATACGGTTACATTAATTAAACAATATTTAATTACGTACATGTACCTACCGAAACTATGAGTGCATACTGCATAGGAATATAGAAACAATTTAACGTTTAACGTTTCAAAGCACTTTGAGTATGAATAACTGTCTCAAAGTCACTGAGGTATTTGTGACGAGTGAAATAGACGAAATTTAATATTAGGGAGCATTCCCATATTCTGACGTCACAAATAAGATTTTTGAAAAAAAATGCAACAGCCATAATATAGTATTATGCATTTCAAACTTGAACGCATAATTATTTATGCTAAAAGAAGTATTCACAGTAAAAAAGAAATTAAGTATATTTGATAATCTATTTCACAATGATTTTTTTTTTGTCTATTAGTAAAGTTCAGTTACTATAATATTTGTTTTTAAGATAAAAATATATTTTTACCCTGACCGTTGGAATATACCATAAACGATTGTAAGTTCAAATAAGTAGCTAATTATAATATGCTCATAATAATACACACGTATAGAGACATAGAGTGGTCTTATTCGTTCTTTACGTAGTTACTGGTTATAAGTTATACACTAAAATAAATTGGATTGATCGTATGGGTCATCTCGTGGGGAGCATTATAATTTATAATAAATACAGAGTGCTGTCGTAATGTGTCCGTATAATATATCATATTGTATATACATCCTATACATATGCATATACAGTGGTACATGAATATTATATAAAAAATATAATATTAAAATTGGTTAATGTTAAAATATATTCGTAAGCAAAAATGTAACTGTTGGAGTGCGAGGGGTATGTTTAATTTTCGAAAATACTCGGTTAACAAGGTCCGTTAATTAATCGCGACGGATATAATCAAATTAGACCCGCCAAAATGAATTTCCCTCGAGAAATCACTTGACGGTGAAATACGCATATGTCAATACCTATATACATATATTATTTAGTTTATATATTATGATATGGAATATATACGTTATATAATGTATTTAGGTACATATAACGTAATACACACACTTAACCGTCGCATTAACGATCTACAACGAATAAATAAATATCAGGGGATTCTTTTAAATTATTCATAATGTTATAATATTATAGTCTGTAGGGTTTATTCAATATTGTTTGAGAGGACATTCTTTATCATTGTTTGTTTAGTATATCTATTGTAAGACTTATGTATATATATTTAAAATGTATAGGGATATTAACTCGGTAATGCTGCAATAGCTCGGAAATATTATAGCAGAGAAAAAACCTTACCGTTACATAAACTTTGTATACTTGTGACTATATAGCAGGGAAGGATATATAGTTTATAACGTCTTTTGTTGTATGTATAAAAAAAAAGCCCACGGTTGAGTTGTTTCAGGGGAGATTTTTATATTGTTTTCGTGCTATATTTCAAAAGATAATGGCCTCTAAAATCAACAGCTCCGTTAAGTTTCATTGTGAATCAGCGTTTAATGTCAGACATTATTTTAATTACATTGATAAATAATATTTAAGTCTGGAAAAACGTACTTAGACGAAAACTCTAAAAGGGTAATAATATTGTAAAATCTTCTCATTTACAACATTTTGACCACTAATTGTTATTAATTTTTATAACAGTAATTTGGCTTATTTTATACGGTATAAGAATACCTACTTAAAAAAAAAAAAAAAATCATTTCAACGTCAATGCGTGCCGATCGATAGGTGACAATATTATTCTATCAGATCGTGTATTTAGAAAAAAGATAAGAATTCTTAAGTTGTCTATGGAGTTAAAACAATATTAATAGTGTTGATATATATGTAATATATGTAATATATATGTGATATATATATGATATATATGTCAACCAATATTTATATAGTCTAGCCAAACTAACCAATAGTTGTTTATGCTATCTTAAAAAAACTGATGATCCATGATAAATATAGACCGTAACGAACTTTTCATCAATCAAAGATTGAATAAGTAGAGGTATTTGTATAATATAAGATCGTTACAAAATAAAAATAAATAAAGCATAAAATCTCATTAATCGTCAAATTATAGAATATTGAAAGAGTGGACAACGGTCCAACAGAGGTGCTGTATGAATCCAAATAATAGATGTTTTTTTTTTCATAATAAGAAAGAACAACATATGATAAGGTACAAGGATACTTATATGTTTCTGTTAGAGATTTTATTAATAAAATGGTGTCTAATTATTAATATATTTTGTATACCATTATAATTGAAAGATATTTTCCGTCTTAAGTTTACATGTATAATAATTATTATATTCTATGAATCTATATATAGGTAATACCTAAATTCGTATACTTTTGTTTAATTGTAATGTAGTATATTTTTTTATTCACCTCGTGTCCAGTAATATTTCTGTATCGGACCCATTTTCCAAGCTTTGGTCTCCAGTAGTCAATCAGAAATGCTTCGGTAAACTCTTGACCCTGTCCATTGCCAAACCTGCCTTGAGTCTCCACTGAAGTGATCACTCTTACATCGTGTAAATTGACTTCAAGCCATTCGGTGGGTTCCCTAGTGACCGGCTCTTTTGGACACCAAGCACCCCCTTCTCTTTCTGTGCGTACCCTGAAACGAAAAATATTAAACTTTACATTTTGCGATCGTTAAAATGTGACCTAGTTTGTGCTAAAAATAAAAAAAACAGAGGCTGAAAATGTCAAAAGGATTTCTGCCGTATCGGTAAAAAGTCAACTGCTGACATTATAATCCATTTCATCGTTTTATGACAGCTGAGCTACAAAAAAAAAATCCTTCCCCGTTATTATTGGCCTTATTGTTTGGAGCTAAAAGTTGTACGTGACCAACATGTAAATTTCTAAGGGTCAAATTATATGTATACGTACATATATATTTATGTATATTATATATTATTATATATATATTATATCAGTATAAAACAAATGTATTTCGGTGCAAAATGTGTGCGTGCTGAACTTTTCGAAAAACGTGGCAAATTATGAATACTAATTTATTGTTATATTATTACTTTTAAACACGGTGTTAAATCATAGAGCTCACGATTCTGGTGAAAATATAACTTTGTGCTATATTTTAATATAATATTATAATACACACCTGTACATTAAATTCAAACCTAATATATTTACGTGTAATACGCCTAATGACTTGACCTAATCGAAAACGCGATTACAATTTTGAGGCCTGGTGGAAAAATATTTTAGTGAACCTCGATTTGTAGATGACTAGTGCGCAAACTAGGTTGTGGCTTAGCTCCCTCGATGTAAATTAGCATCTCATTTGGTCGACAGTAATTAGATGTTAAATTAATTTAAAATAATTAAATCATCAATCATATATATATAAAATTAGGTTACAATGAGTTTTGTGGCTAGATGTCTGCAGTCTAACCGTCTCTAAATCATAAATCGATTTCAAACGACGCTATATTATTTGTACAGAATAATAAAAAATAATATATTATGTGCACCGTAACACGTGACTGTACAGAGGGACAACAATCTTTTGACGATGCAAGAGCGTCGTTTTACCGTCGATGTTCAGTGCCGAATCACGTACAGAATTTCTTTTTATATTATTTTTTATTTAGTATTTGTTTGTATTGTGTATCGTTTGTGTAAAGAAAATATATAGAAACTCCTTGGCCACATACGCCGGCAACATCACGAGTGTCGCATCAAAAAGCTTCAATTAACATACGCACTAGCGGATGACGGTGAAAACCGTTTGGTCGAGAATCGAACGGCACATATGTCGTTGAAAAACTACAATTTTGCGTATTCTTCAGACAGATCGACCGACCCCCCATCTACGATGCGGAAATCACCGCGGTTACCAGTTCACGAGTACACGATATTGTGTACCGCGGTCAGCGATACTATATAGTTTACCATATATGGTTTCCGTTTATCGCGAGCGATTAACCAAGCGATATTTTCCGTTGGTGGGTGTTAAAGGAAAACGGCGGTTTCCTCTGACCGTTTTTCTCCACGTTTTCGATGCGCCGTCCGATTCCCAACGATTCCTTTGAGACTGATCATTGGAAAAACATATTGTGTACTCGCGAACGGGTATAACCGCAATAATTTTCGCGTCGCCCCGGTTCATCAGTCCAAGGAAAACGCGGTCGACAAAATTTTTTTCGCGTCCAGACGTGCCACCGATCGAATAGCTCGCGGAAAGTGCAGTAGTTGTGCAGTGCGACAACATCTCAGCTAAGCGAGTCTGAATAGAATTCAATACGTACAATATATTCACGAACCTCCACACTTCCGGTCGCCGTCACGCGTTTCCGGGGGATTTGTCGAGGTCGGTGTGTCAAGAAAAGACGCACATCAGCCACCTATGTACAATATTATTCACAAGTTCCTCTTACTAAGAGCCTCATTAAAGGTTATTAGCTGCAGCGTATTTTAGTTGCGCATAATGCACGTATTAATATTATATAAGCATGTTTGTAAAATTAATAAACATTGAAAAATGATCGCCAAGTTCTTAAATGCACACATGTAAAAGTATTTTTAAATATGTTCTTTAGACTAAAAAGTAGGTAGGTATATACTTAAAAATTTAAAAAAATAGAATCACTAAAGAATTACAGGGTACAGCAATATAATATCAAGTTAAATCAATATATATACATATAACCATTTGAACAGTTTTAAATGTTTTATTCGTAAGCAGTAAGTATCAATTACATTATAGTTATAAGTTCCTCCTCCACGAAAACTACGATAAAAAGTTTTTAGACTAATATATTATTCAAAGAATATATATACATATTACAGTCACATACTATTATATTATTATACAGTTTAGATAGGATAAACTAGTAGATATACATAACAATATGCGATACGCGTAGATATTACATTTAATCGAAAACAACTTTTGCTGTACGCTTGTATAATAAATTGATAAACTTTTAAGGAGCACATTTCGTTAAAATTTTAGTATAAATCATTACATCCAACTCGTTTAATTCTCCAAGACATATTATGATTATGTTTATGTCACGCTTTATCAGATAGTGCAGCTATCGTATATTTTTTATACTATAATACATTATAGTTGAATAAAATCACTGCGGGGGAATAACGAAACCAGGTAACTCATGACATAGATATATGTAGAAGCTTACAAGTACAAATTAGTTGATGTATCCTCTCAAAATACATTTATTAAAATAAAACACACTTGTAGTAACGCGACAAATACTAAAATATATGATGCAGTATTATACTTACACTATATGAGAAAACTTAAGAATAATTTCGGCAACTATTACGGACATTTGGTACCTATTTGTCATCTTTTTAAATTAAAACATATCGAACAGATAAATTGATTACTATAACATTGTGAGGAAACAACATTATGCCATAGTAAAAAGCACACACCTTAATCGATAATAAAATGTTGTCTACTTTGGTATTCTTTTCGGTCCCCTTCAATCCATTTACTACTGGCAACACTAAACTCATGTGCGACGCATGCTGAATTCACTGTATTTTTTTTTTACGATAAGTAAAGTCGACTGTTGGAAACTGTAGCACTGAAGAGTAGAAAAAAAAAAAAAATTCGAAGCTTTATAAACGCTTAAAGGCGACAACAATCGGTCCGTTCGAAATTAAGTCCTCCTCACCCTACGTCCTCTCACTCAATACCGTACAAAGCCGGGCTTAAGAAAACCGGCCGACCGTAAAGCTGATTTTTAGAGTAGACTTCTTTTTATCCTATATATATATATATATATATACGCCTAATACAGAACTGATGGGCTGAAGTCCTTTTTCTTTCGTTCCGTTTTGAAAGGCACAACCAAATAATGGGTAGACGGCGGTGACGGTTGTAACTATATACTATAGCAGTGTACGTGGAGAAAGGGAATTTTTACCTGTTTTTTTTTTTTTTTTAATGCTACTGGACCTCCCAGCTCTCTTAAAAGCCCATCGAATTTTGTTCCATTTGCTCGAACGACTTTTATTTACTGCTTTTAAAGCAATGACCAAATGCTACACGGGTATAGTCAACTTGCATGTAAAAACTGTCCTTTGACAATCGATTATCACGGGGTAACTTACGTGCATACCACTTGTGCACTGTGTATACGGCCAGCAGGCTATTATGATAATTTACGACTAGCGACACATATTATTTTTAACAAACACATACGCGACACAAACGTACACAATAATATCATACGCCCGCCTTTGCGTTAGTTTTAAACGACATAATTTTTTTTTTACACCACCGAGGATGCCCATGATCAAGGAACCAATTAAATCCGTCTAGATGACAGCCAAAACAGATCGACGACCATATTTTGTCAGTCACGGTATTTCTTTTTTTTTATGTTTTTTTTATAAACCGCTGGAGACGTCCCCCCAAAAATAATAATAAAAACTTGGATGGCAAATTAACTTGGGCGTTTTTGTTGGCATCGTTTCCGTCATCCGTTGGCAACCCTAAAGAGGCGCTCAATCATACACGTAATCACCACAGGGCGAATATTAAGACAACATTTTTCATTGACAGTAATATCTCACTGACAATATTATTTTGCATAAGCCAAATCATCTCAAATGAATTGTATTTCGTCTACGGAAAATGTGTACATTTGAAATGAATTGCCAATGAAGTAGGTAATTTAAATTATAATGACATTCCAAAACTATGAACCAGCTATATTTCTAATAATTAATTAACCAATGGTTGAAAAGAAAGTAATTAACAAAAAACTAAAAAGAATGGTGTACGTATATCGTATACCACAAAGACTATAGGTATGTCTAGACAATTGAACGTGAAAATATTGATTTTGTATATTTGTAATACAACTTTGTATTCGAAAACAAATGAGAAACAGAGCTCAGTTTAAAAAAGTATTGTTATAATGTTTGACACATTTTTTACATGAACAAAATGTAAAAGATTTTTTTTTTAATTGAATGAATATACTATCTTCTAATAAGTATATGATACAAATAAGTGTAGTTACTTGTGTCAAGTTTTAATATACCCAGTACTAAAAGTTCTATTAAAATAATACTGATGTAAAATAATTAAGTTACAGAATCGAATAAATTCAATTTATTTTGAACATTTTATTACGTCTACAAAATACTAAAATGAATAATAATTGGTGAAGTTTAAAAAATATTATCTAAAAGTTGTAAGGTAGGTGCGATAAAAAGTTTTCCACAAACCAAAGTCCCCCCTGCCAATTATTTATATTTTTAGTGTTAATGGATGTAACAACATAATAAATTAAATACAATATAATATACATAGGTATAAGTACCTAATTGTAAAATAATATTAATCCAATTAATTCTATTCAATATTAATTTTCTATAAGCTAAGGTAAATTAATTTATTTTATTTTATTTGTGATTAATCAAATTAAAATTTTGGACATCATTAGAATTAATTTCATTTGAATAAATGGAATAGGTACTTTTGGTATTGGTATCTATAGTTAATATAAAATGGCAGCATAATTGAATGATTATAAAATATGATAACTTAAAATAATGTTAAACATTTTTTTATTTGCTTATTTTTTATGTTAACATTTCAACCAATTTTATTGACACTCGTCAATTAACTAAATGTTAAATATTAAAGAAATGTAGTTATTTTATAAATTGTAATATACAGCATATATATATAAGGTTAGTATATGATTTAAGAATCTATCAAACGAGTTTTTTTCTAAAAAAAAAAGAACAACTTTTGTGAAAAAATGAACAACCACGATGCTTTTATATTACATACAATATACATTACATGACATAAATTTTATCGAATAACTATAGGTATAATACAAAATTCTTTGAAATATATCATGGTCTCCCAAACAGTTAGGTACCCCATTTCTGTTATAGGTGGCAATTTGGATAAATATATTTAATTTATGTGGACGATCATGTATATCATATAAAATCCTTTTACAACCTAATATACCATTACAGTGAACACCACAAAATAGATTTGAACGATAGTTCAACTTAATGTTTCGGAGAGCAGATTTTCACAGATCCACTCTAAACAAACCTCGATAAAAAAAAGTACATAATATTTGTAAATGTATTGTAAATCTATCGTAATCCATTAAATCTACGTTTTGAACAACGCGAATATAGCTCCAGGAATAAACATTGTATTTCAAAACGATTTATAGGAAAAAGAGTATAAAACGAAATATGTCCCATACTGAAGACACGTAATTTCAAACATATATTGTTTTTTGCAAGATATAAAATATGATTTAGATTAGGCCAGACATGATAAACGAATTATAACATTAAAAATAGCACGGGCCAGTACATAATATATATTATGAACAATTTTATAAAATAGGAAAATCTATCTACTATAGTGACTTATAAATGACAAAGATAAAATAAGTCCAAATTCAAAATAATATTTTGCCTACTTAACGAATCACATTTGTAATGCGTTTGGAGTAAATCTTATGAAATGTATATTTACAAAAATTCCGAAAACACATCGTCCATAAATCAACGTACAATTTATTGCGTTTTCACACTAAGTACATCCATTGACCCGCGCTTGATCGGATATTACGATTTCTAGTTATAAATTGTAACATAATATTGCACGAGTTATTATACTTGCGGGGGGAACTATTATTTTTCTTCTCGCAGTAACAGAGAGAAATCTGGACATCACTCGTAATCATCGACCCGTCCGATATTCGGCTAAACGAATTGTTGTCCTGGGATAATGCCTGCGGATCAAACGTGACCGGGGTTCATTACCGACCACGGCTGTAATCATGGAAACCGATTGGGTACAAATTCAATAGGATTTTCAATGTAGGAAAACGATCGCCGGGAGCCGCAGAGTGTATTTACGTCCAATGCATAGTATTGTGCGTGGACGATCGGATGGTTTTTGATCATATGCGTTGTATGCTACAAGCGATCACCGAAAATGTGTTTAATCGCACTGGGAGAGACGTGTCACGATAGAGCTCCTATTGCGGAAGAACGAACTTAACTAGGTTTATATCACAGTATTTTATTATTAAATGTGTATGGTATACCTATACATTTTGGCTTGTTCGTCGCGCGATATTACAATATACCCGCACGGCGAAAACTTTTATTTTTATATTCGTTCGTGGCAGATTTTTTCCCAGATGTTTTTTTCTCGTTTCTGTTAACGCGGTCAACGCATGGTATTCCCATGGTGGTGGAAAAAAATAAATAAAATAAAAGTAGCAAGTTTAAGTATATATCCTGTACGAGTATATATATGTGGCTGAGAAACTTTTTCAGACATATTTTTATCCATCCGCCGCCGCCGCCGTAATCTTTAACTTTTTACTTTCATCTCTCTTGGAAATCACGGGCACAGGAAATATTTATTTTATTCCTTTCCTTACCGACGCTACATTTTGTCTTATTTACTCTGCAAACGACGAGTTTCCTCGGAGCAAACACCAAACATACGAAAAAGGGAAATAAAAATAGGTAAGTAGGTACCAATATTTACACCTTACAGCTATGCGCGACAAATTGACAAAAAGAAATTCCTCGAAAATAACCAAACACTTTTCATTAGTGTTTATAATATAGCACCGGCGTATAGAACACAATATAATCAAACCTATCAGTTTACGTGTGATTCAATATTTTATTTTTGTTTCATGTGCTCAAATAACGGTGTTGGTAAAAAGCAACAAAAACGTCAACAGGCGATAATCGAAGATAAATTGTCGTTAGGTGCGCACAAAAAATACCCCTTCAGAGCTCCCTTTGTAAATAAATATATAAAATTATGACCTAAAAAATCTCTAGTGTTTTGATTGATTGTCTTCCTCACGATGTCCCAAAGAAAGCAAAACCTCTTGTATTCGAAAAAGATCGTTAGAATAAAAATATAAAGTTCGTATCGATAAAACTAGCCTTCTCTGTCTTGAAGTCGTAACTCGACCGAAAAAAATAAATAAAGTAAAAAATACACTAGAAAGAAACCTTTTTCTTATTTTATTTTCCTACCGGTCTCGTCCTATATAGATAACTGGTAACGACCATTAATATTCATTAGACGAAACTTTTCGCTACTGCCACTCTATGTGTACGACGCCTACGGGCAACCAGAAAATATTGAGTTTTTTCATACTCAATACCTAATGTATATATATTATACTGAAAGACTTGTGATAAAAATAAATCAGACAAGCAGATAGCAAAGCAAACTGAAATATTTTCATTCTAGGGGACAAAATTGAGTAGCAAAAAGCCTATGTCACATCATATTTGAGAAACTTGAGATAAAATAGTATTTAAGCTGCGGCGCACTCATATCGAATAGCGTATCAAAATAGAAAAACATGAAAAAAACTGTAAGTAAAAAAATTATTTTTAGTTTTATTTCTGTAATTAAGTAATTGTTTTAAGCTGATTTAAAATGTATAATTTAGTCTTGTTAAATATGCATTAACTATACAAACACGCGTCATAAAATCTGTTTAAAATATTTGGTTATCTCTGATTGCCATTCACAGTAAAGTTTTCCTTTGATGTCACTCACTCACTCACATACACATTTCAAGGGTTACAAAAGTCGCGAATTGAACAAAGCAAATATTAACAAAAGGATAGAAATGGATTCCCTTTACATTACATGCTACATTTTTCGTTGCGTGACAACGGTATGAGTCAAATATATCATGTTTATGCTATATTATGTATATTATAATATTTTGATATTAAATTATTCATTGCATATCTACTATCAATAATGCTCAAGAACAGTGTGTTACTTTCAAAAAATATTTAGAACCCGAAACACAATCATGATAACTTTTTTTCATTTAATATTTTTTTAAAAATAGAAAATCAAGAAAAAATCACCGCATCATTGTCTAGGTACATTTAAAAAATCTATCACAAACAACCTTATATAAGAATGTCTGGAGATGTACCTATGGAGTTATAATATTGTACGTTACTAGGTATTATATACTTTAAACATAATGAACAGAAAAAGTTCAATTGAAATGTCATAATATAAATTCTGGGTAGAACTCAATGTCTCAATATGAATGAGTTATTCAAGCAATAGTATAAAAATCAAAAATAATTGACTGCTGACGAATTAAATTTCAAATTTATTAATGTGATGATGTATTATATTATAATATACTACGTATGTATTATTGTTTATTATTAAATACTTTAACATGCGACACATTTCGCGGGAAAATATTGTATCTGTCGTATCTACCCACGTCAAGTAATTTAATGTATATAGGACAGTCATATATCTTTAATTTTAATTTTGTATAAAATGTCATTGCACATAATACAATATAAATACACACATTCGCATTTCGCAGTCATAAAGAAACTTGGAGTGACGTTTACTTTATGTAGTTTTACATATTGCTAAGACAGCAGTTCTAGACTGCTATAGTTTATGGGTTTATAGGTACATTTTTTTTTTTGTCACTCCATTAGATTTAATTCTCATTTTTAATTTACTCTATTATTTATATAACATAGCCGAGTGGAAAAATCTAACCGTACAACTTTTAATCCATCTTTAACTCAATGTATGAAAACAAATTGAAACGTCACACGCAAGTTCCAATTAACGAGTTCCTCGGGCACTAGTGGTCAGAGTTCAAAACAAGGGATTCTGACCCTCTCGTTTATTAAATCCATACCAAGAGCACAAAGCTCTGGGTTTCATTTTGTTCACACCAATCCTTTCTAACCGCCAATAACTTACTTTATAATATGTACGTTTAACATGTATATATATAATATATTTCAGGCAAGCTGGAGAAGGGATAAGTTAAGTTAGAATACCTATACATACGCATATAATAATATATACCAACGGGATATTATACATTTTCCTATCAAAATAAAGTAACAAAATATATATTTTAAGAAAAATAACGAAGCATTGACTATACCAATATTTCTTTTTTTTTAGCTTAACTTAACCAAAAGAAAAAAATATTCATTTCTATTTTGGAGAAATTCTTTATACGTATATTTGCATAACACAGTTGTAAAATACATAATACATATTTTAATAAAATGTATAAAGTGAAGGTAAAATATATTTTAAAACGTGTAAGAAAAAATGTTCGCTAATTTATTTTCGCATACCACACGGATAATGTATACTTTAAGCGTAGTAATTTCCATGTAAAGTACTAAAAAGGAAAAAAAAACGTTTTAAGCTGCTGGGAGACTGAACCACCTGAGCTTTTATCGACGTATCGGAAGTATCTTGAGGGTCTTTAAATGGTGGCCTGAAGGTGTACTTTTGTCGCGTGTTAGAACGACGACAATAAAAGAAGAGGGTAGGTGAAATGAACATATCTGCAGGAGGGTGCAAAATTGTTTTTGTCCCCTATAGCTATTCCATCGGAAGTAGAAGGATTTATGCTAGAATGGAAACAATTTCGTATAGGTGTCGCCTATTTTCAAAAAAGAATTCCCCAAAAACGCCGTAAACTCAAAGTTTACAGTGTATACCCATAATACAGAGCATAAACTGCACCGAATCTTTCATAGAATAAGGAAAACAGCCATTTAGCGGACAATATTCGCAGAAGAAATTGCCACCATAAACATTTTGTCACGTCCAACAGTCAACATATAATAACGCGTATAGTGTAACCCCAAAATACGCGTTGTTGTATTATGAAGAAAAAAATACCCCTCTGTACGCGTTTCGCGTGCAAACGGGGCGTGAGAAATATTGTGTAACGCGCGTTGTTGTTTAAAAACGGCTCTCACCTGGCGTTCTGTGGTCCGACATTTCCAATTTCGAAAGAAGAACTAGCGGTTAAATCGTCGTCTTTTATCAATCCGGACTCCATGCCGAGTGCCGACATGCATTGAGCTGAAAAAAAAAAAACAAGAATATTATAATAATAATTTTAATAATAAATGTACAAACGATGACCTCATGAACGCATAATTCAATACATGGTAGGGGGAAAGAACCCTGCTGATAGCAGATCGGGTTTCACGGTTCCGGTCGTGTTGGTGTTCGCATAATAAACCCATCGCTATACACGTTAAAATATTTCAGTAGACTTATAAAATATTAAAAATACATCGTGACACCATAATATTATTATGATATAATATTACCCGATGGTCGTGGACATCTTAACGCTGTACCTACCTACAACAATTATTATATCCTATGACATACAAATGAATTATAACATGATATAATATTAATGCACCTATAATTTGGAATTGGAAAGGAATTTTCGTTGATGAAACCACCATTGTACAAGCGGGAGTGGGCGTGAGAAGCAAATGAAAATACAGAATACACAATTTTTCTTGTGCATTTTATATTATCATTATGATTCAATGTTGTCGTACACGTCTTTTCTATGAGTGTTTACAGTCAACGTACTATTATATATGTATATACCTAATATATGGGTTATGCGTAGAGTAGCAGCTTAAATGATAAACGCGCGAACAATTTCCCGGAAAATCGTTATGGAAGACAGCACTGCTGCAGCAAAGGTCTGTCGTCGTCTTCTGCACACCATGGGTATGAACAAAATAAAAAAATAAAATAAAACAATAAACCGACGCAAACTGCAGCCGGGATTACGGGTGAGCAAAATCGTGGCACGTGTGAAATATTTCCACGGAGATTTGCACGGTAGACGATATTATTATTATAATATTTGTCACGGCCGAATGATAAATTCGCCAAATATATACAATACCTATACATATATATACGTGCGATAGAGCCGGGTGTCTCGTCGTCCGACCCCGCCTGTTCATATAAGCAGAATGGTTCGTCCGACGGAAATATGGATTTGAAAGTTTACTATACGCACGTAGGTACCTACCTACTATTATTTTTATTATAAATACAAAGATTTTTCTAGAATAAATGAATATAAATTGATTTCGGGCGCGGCGGACAATACGAGTCCGCAAATAATAATATTGTCTGTTCTGTGTAAAGAGCTTTATGTTATAAGGTCAAATCATTCTTTCAAATTAATGAATAGCGATAACACGTAAATCATGACCACTGTCACCGTTAAATGCAACGCAACTCGGTGCGTAATTTGGGGGGGGGGGGGCAGGTGGGCATTTGCTCCTGTCTGTTTTTAAAAGCAGCCGATGGGACGGTGCCCGGTTGTTTTCGTTTAACCATTATTATATTTTATTAGAGCAAAAACATTATGCCTATTTTTTATTATGTTTTGACAAAATATTATATTGTGTACTGATAGATTATTGTCACAATGATAAATTGATAATTACTAATTAATAGTTGAATAGTTTGAATTTATTCATATTTAGACGCATGTGGGGACAAACATTTAAGTAGTTAGGTATGCATCTATATGTCATATTATGTGCATGTGTGTGATTTCTGAAGAAAAAGGAACATAATATTATTATGTGGTTGCAAGCGAAGCGATCGGTTTTTTTAACCTACCCATTTGTGCCGGTCAAAACTTTTGCCCCCTCTATCAAAAATTGAAATTACGCCACTGACGCAACTTACGCATATAGGTCAAGGTAAACGATTAATTTCAAGAAAATAGAATACCTACCGATTGGTCAACTCTGCACTCTATACATTATATTATAATATATATTACTTAGAGCCCACGATTACTAATCACGTACATCTTGCCCTATTCGTATAAGCTCACATGTTCTTACTGCTACCCAAGATACTAATGTAATGGTTGGTGAATACTTAAATCGGGTAGCGATACATGTCATGTACTTCTAAAATATTTTGTTAGAGGACGCCACTGCAGGGTCCCCGAACTGATACACTAATTAATGAAGTAAGAACATTTAATTGGCATTGATATTGGCCATTAGAAGACTGCACAACGTACGCTATTGTTATGGTAATGGCGATATATTTAAGGTTGTTGCAACAAAGGACCATAATTATTATATACTATCTATATTATGATATTTTAACGATATACAGTAGAAATCACGAGCCCCGAGTTTGTAGACGACTCTGCAGAAATGCACAATGAACTAGCAAACATGGTTGTAAGTCGATGCGGTGGCAGAAAGGGTGGTCAATGGTCATCCAATATGGTTCGGGGTTTCGGGTTTATTGAAAACTTATAATGAGCGGTCCCTAGCTATACCATTACGGATATCCATCCGGGTGACCGGCGGCGATGGTGACTACGACGACCGGACCGAACATCGACGATGGTTTTTAGGAATCATCCTTCTTAATATGATTATTATAATCATTATTATGCTTTATGCATATAATATACAATAACTAACAACGGTAGAGACCATATTGGCAATATACAAATATATATTATAGACGCGATCATACTCGAGGGATTTAAATACAATATAATATTATATAGTGATCGTAAAATGAATATGTAAATAAATAAGACTAAAGATATCGCCGCCACGCAACCGCCGTCTGACAATGTGAATTTATTACGATAATTTCGCAAACCATTATAATATATATATGTGTTATTATGTGGGAAAAAAACTCGACCAGATATCAGCAACTACATTGAACCTCTATTGAAAAACAATCGATTGTATTGGTTTTTTTCTGTAAAAGTTGCCAAATATAATATTATAATATATTGTACATTTTTATTTTATTTATGTTCTAAAACTTGGCCAACGAGAATGTATAATATAAGAACGCCGTTTATCGATTAACAAAGTTTTATGCGCCGTCCGTTATAAACGAGATTACTAAGGAAGGAAAAAAATACGATATTCATTTTTATGCATAATACGCATTACTTTTTGCGTTTTATATTAATAATAATACAGGTGCAGCAAGTAACCGCACTTTATATAAAAAATGTATATTTCGAAATTATCACAACAAGTAACAACCGAATAATATAAACGTCAGCTGCAGCACGACGGTATTTGTTTAATTAAGAAAAATAAAGAAACGTATTCTGTGCAGATTATATGTGAATAAAAATAAAATTAATTACCTTGGAATTAATTTACTGTGATAATGATATTATGCTACTGTAAAGTGAAGCCGAACGCGATTACGTGAGTATAAATCAACGACGCAAAAAAAAAAATTAAGATCTTTAAGCTTAAAAATACTCGTATACAAATGTATAATTGTCGTATAAAATGCCAACGAAATCACTAATAATGTAAATTAACTCCAAATAGTTCTAAAAAAAAACAATGTTGCAATCCAAGGCATACATGCCTGGAGACTATTACACAACATTTAACCAAAAAACCATGTAACCAAATGTAATCAAAACTTAATAATTCGTGTTGATTATTCAGGTGGCTCAGCTCTGCCCTCCCCCCCCCCATATTACACCTTTCATGTCAAACTTAGTATTAGGTGAGATTTACTTATTGTACACGCAGACATAGGATATAGATTTTAACTACATTTTTAAACGAAAAAAAAAATAAATATAAAATAAAAGACAATCGCGCATTACTTATTTAACAAATAATAATATTTAATATAGACGATTATAGGTAGCAGTATAGGTATAAAATGTATTAAGTATAATAAAATCTTTTATTGTATATTGAATTCAAAGAAAACTAAGAAAATAAAGATGAAAAGCAAAAAAAAATCTTAATTTTACATTTTCATAGACACTGTATTTATACCGCTATTTAGTACGAGTACCTACCTTACCCATATGCTTATATTTTAAGCCTTCAGCAAACAAAAATACAAGTAGGTATATAATAGAGATGTAATAATTTCGAAATTCAAATTTATTAATTTAAGCATGTGGCTGACAGGAAATACACATTTATTATACTATAGTATGAAAATAAACGTATAGGTAGCTGGAAAATTGCGGTATTAATTCGGAAAACAAAACTGTAGTGGAATTAAAACTTTAGACCGGGTTTCTTAATTAACGAGGCCTATTATTGTATGCATTTGCACTTGGTTTTGCATAATACGCGGTTGATTGCCGGGTCGACACGAACCGTATTATATATAATATAAAATACAGAACCGCATGCGCGATGCAACGACCGCTGCACCCGCTGAAGTAGACTTATATATAGATGCACCGGTATAGTGGTCCAAATGCAGTCGTATGACGTACATATTATTATAATATGACTTTGCAATTTGAAGGATTCGACCCGTCTCGGAGTCCTATACAAACATAGACTCTATACACAGACGCACGGACCCTACATCGAATAAATTTATTATATAATTATACCTGTATGATATTAGTATAATATAATATAATATGTGTGTCGTGTGTGTGTGTGAGCATAATATAATATTATTAATTACGCGTTCACCATGGTACATCTCTGGAAGTGAAGGGAAGGGGCGAGGGGAGTGAAAGTTGTGGTGGTCAAAGGTATAGAGCTATACGTCTACCTACACAATATGGTATATAAGCGGCATTCTAACCGCGGTAGCGACGGGCGGCGTGAGTCAGAATATCGTATGACACACGCACGCACTAACTGCATTATGAACGCGTTGTAAATTCAATACTCTGATTAATAACGGGCAATTATCGTGGCGGCGGCTGTATTACAATTTACAACATATAATATGTTATTATATTATATTATACAGTGGTATGATACACGTGCGTTTATTATATTATCCTCGAACCTAACCTCGATCTGATTGGTGAGGTTTTTATTTTTTCAATAAAAGAAACGCGTAGGTACCTACAAGCATCACAATACACAATCATGCGCGCGCGTATAATAGAACTCTTTTTCAAGCACACATGTATATAGGTATGATGTCGTTCTCGCCTGTGTACTACACACGCAGCCGTATACAATATGATAATAATAACAAATAATAGCTGCAGCTCTGTATCATTGTTCTATCGGCATCGCAATGATAATGATAATCGCGTACGGCCGTATTCTATATTATAATATAATGCACGTAAGTATTTGGGCTTAGCACCTCCCGATCGTCGTCATTAAAACGTCGTTATATCATATTATTATACTGCAGGTGTGGAGCAGATCGTAAATCAACCACCCAGCCGTCGTCGTCGTAGCGTTTGCCGAATATAATAATAATATACATCGCATTATACGTAAGATATTATTACCGTTTACGTGCGCGACACTGTACTCGAGGCGATCGTGAAAATTATTCATAATAATAATATGTATATCGTTGAAATCAGGACCAAGTAAAATATTAAAAAATATTTTTTATATATCTTTTGTAGTAGACGATATATTTTTTGAGATGAGTTGAAAAAAATACCGCAGCACCACTAAATCAGAAATCGCATCAAAACCTAACCTGCGATTATGTACGGTTATTATAATAATATGAATATGTATATTGTGGCATTTTGGATCTGGAGGGGATTATAGAAAATAAAGTTCGTTCACATAAGTTTTATTTTAAATATCTATGGTATGGGATTATGGTGCTGGCCGCTGGAGCAGTATAATTCACCTGATATTTGATTCGGACGTTACGACTTTACGAGCCGTTATAAATAATCCATTTTATACGCGAGTGCCCTGCAGCAAGCGCTCTTGTTTACCCTTGCGATTTCTTCGGCCGAGCAAAAGTCACCCCACCGGCGGCGTTATTTAGTTTCCGATAAACTCGAAGAAACTCCCGCGCATGTTATGTATACAGGGTGCGTCGAACCTCCTCGATTGTTTTTAATGCGAATCATTTTACGTTCGCCACCGGGATATTATTATACCCTGTATATGCACGACTACGAAGACGGCAGTCCCACACTGCTCCTCACCGCTTGGACAACCAAATCCGTTTCCTACCAACCCCGCTCCAGACGCGTCATTACGCCCAAACCGAATTTCCGCTTCATTTTGTCCCCGAGACGACTTTCCACCCCTTTACAAATCGCGAGACGTATTTATTTATTTTTATTTTTTCCCACCCCCAATTTTCCTTCAGCCGTCACTATACTCTCGCGTCACGATCATTTTCATACAACAGCGTTCTTGCGGATATTACTCTTTTTAAGGGGAAAAAAAAAATTTTGTTCGAGTGTTAATGAACCTCACACCATCCGAACGCTTTTGCGTTTTGCTTCATTAAACATAGCATTTCACAAACTGCGTGTAACGGCGTACACGACGGTGTCGAATAATCGATTTATCGGCCTTCTTATTTTTTGAATACAAAACAAAAACCGTTGAATGGCACACTCTGAAGGCACGATAGCGGTGTGTGTTATAATATAATACACACGATATTCGTTGGTGCCGCTCCGCCTATTTTATAATTTTATTGTAATGAGTATATATTTTTTGTTCCGCTGTAACGGGAGGTCAGAGATAAGTATAAAAACCTCCCGTGGAAACGTTATCGTCGGATTTGCCAGATTTAAGTATCGCGTTAACAATAACGCATAAATGCTATTATATTCATGATATAATGGTCGAGTGTGGGAGAACAGGACACATTATACAACCTTAAGTTGTTGATCCGTGTAATAATTATTGTTTTTAAATATATTTTATTGTATACGCTATACGACGGTGCAAAATCGCATTATTCCGGGCTCCACCTGCAGCCACCCTGCCGTACAGTCGCGCGTAACGAGTCGTTCAATTATAGCACACACACATATTGCATGAGCTCGAGCGTTCGGTGATCGAGCACTATGGTTAATACTCATAATAATATACAATATATTATGCGAATAAGATTCGGTCACGTCGTGGACGTAAAAACATTTTTTTTTTTAAATAATGTACAACAGTAACGATATTATATTATATTATTATTATGTTTGCTGCACCGACCGGATGGAAAAAAATATATAAAATCGAAAGAGAAAAAAGGAAATATACGTCCCTGATGCAACGTCACGTGGGTCCGATAACGTGCGGCGGTGGCGCGTTGATTCGTCGTCGGTGGTGAAACTGACGTTATCTAGATTATATTGTTACATATTTAAATTATATATAATAGCCAGGCGAACGTGTATTGTTATTTTATAATGAAATATTATATTCCACCGTAGGACATTGAAAAGTAGACGGTGGAAGGGTAACAACTTACAAATCAGATTCAATGTACTGCAGATATATAGAATTTGAAATTGGATTTTGAACTTTTCACTTTAAAGTTTATATTATTCTTGTTGTTATTATCATCATCACCATCGTTGTTGTCATAGTATAGGCATTTGAACAGAGGTACCGACGTTCGTTGATCGAATAAGACGAATATAATAAGAAAACCATATAAACTCCGTGTTACTGGACTCTGGAAAGTTGTTCAATTACGTGTGCAGTAATAATTTCAATTAACTTTATTTTCTTAAAAACCTCAAAGGACCAAATGTGTGTTCATTTAAAACGGATATTTGATGCTAGTAGAATTATTTCTTAAAGATTAAAACATTAAAAATGTTTTCGAAGTTAACCTAACCTATTATATTATATAACTATTATGTCGCATTTTAAATTTTCTTCGAAAATATCTGCACCATTGCTAAATCATATTGATATACATTTGAAGGGAAGCTAATTAATTTAATTAATTCAATGCAACGTTTGAAAAGTGAATTTAATATATTTCGAATAATGGGGACTATGCTATTTCAATTGATTTAATACCTATTCTATATTACATTTTGCATTACCATAAAAATTCCGTATTTAAATATTTTGAACCTCATTTTATAAATAATACATACATTTGAACGCCCACATTTTAAGTTCGTTAACAGACGATATAGGTATACGTATTTTAATGTATAATTCATAATATTTATAGTTAGTATGTAATTATATATTTATTTTATATAGAGAACCCGATTAACACAAAGTTAGTACAAGGAGTTATATGTTATTTTTATAAACCATATGAGTATATAAGTGTAATGTATATTGTATAAGTGTTCAAAAATCTGAATGGAACATACTTCAAACATTTATAATATGTAATAATACATAAAGAAAAAGTTGCGAGTATAGTTTTAACCACAAAGTCTCTTCCTCGTCAAATATGATAATGTCACACAAATTTGTTGATTGTCAAATGCAAAACTGATTTAAAAATTAATTTATTTTCTAATGAGAAATAACTTCACCGTACCATATTACTATCAGAGTGTAAAAAGCAATTTAACAATAATGACAAAAAAAAAATGGCAATATTTTAATGTAATAGTTATTATACATCTATCCAAGATGAGGTATTTGAATTCTGGTGACGTTGCGAATGCAATATCATTATTATAATAAAAATATGTTAAAACAGATGCTTCTATATTATAAACTTTTTTCGACGGCCGAGTTGAAAGTTTTCTACGGAAATCGAACTCACATGCGTTATAGTTAGCGACTTATCGTAGCACCAAAAATAATTACACTTTGCTCGTAGAGTTACTTATGTTAATCGATCAAAGTGGTTTTCCCACCCATTGCAGCCAGCGTGTACGATTAGATCGTACACTGAACGCAATTTTACGATTAAAAGTTTTTAACGCAATCAATCAACTTTCTGTAAAAAATTAAAATTTGTAAGATTTGAGATTACCTTTGTAGTTTAAAGTTTTCTACCTGTTCAAAACGTCATCATGTCATGAGTTTGAAATTATAAGTGCAGCGATTTTAGAGGTAATGGATCACCACAAACACATAAATGCTCTAACTGAATTATAAAAACAAATTTGTTTAGATTTTAATTTTTAACCTGGAATCGAATACCGAGGCCAACACTTTCTTTGTAATGATTGTTATAAACACTCAATTAATGATAAGAAATAATTTAAATTTATGTAAAACTTATACCTATACGAAACATTTTATAATATAATTTAAACATTATATTATATTTGTATTTATTATAAAACCTACTAATATTTTTTAATACATAATATCTATTCAGATTCAGTATATAATTATTGTAATCAAAGATAGTTATTAATGTTTTATTGTCATATAATAAATATCAGGTTATTATAAAAATGGTAAAATTATTACTTTCTGACTTGGATTGACTATGTAGTATTCAATTTGACAAATGAGTATATACAAAAAAAGCCTATCCATAACATTATATACAGGACGGGCAGTATAGGTACTGAGTCATAATGTATTGACAAATACAAATACATATACATACTGTATTGATTTGCAAGTTATTAACGACTAGTATTTTATAAAAATCAATTACCAGGAACCTATATATAAAAATAAAATATACTATTGATTTTTGGGAGAAATTAGTTTACCTACCACCCAAATAAAAATAAATTACCAATATAAATGAATAGTAAAATATTCTTATACATTTAGTCTGTCAGAATTGTTTTTTTTTTCCTTATAGGTACAATTTGCGATTTACCGTTGAATTTAAATTTAACACATTCGTTATAGTACGACGAGGTACACTCGACATCTACTATACAACAACAGATCTATACTTCCCCGGTTATTTTTTTTTTTTTTAAATTGTCAAGTACAATATTAATATATAACACATACACATATCATATTTTTGAATGATATGCGTATTACATTATGTCGCGTGCCACCGCCACCGCCAATAACTATACATGGTGCGCGCTCCGGATGATAAAACCAACGGCGGCGGAATGCGTAAAATATTGCACCGGGGAAAGGCTTATCAATGACCGGCAGCGTTGTGTTCCGGTTAGTTTATCCATTGTTCGCAAATGTTTGTTTTGCGATAGGGTTGCGGCTGCGGTATATATTATGTACTGTGAGCACACGTGCATATATATATACGCACGCACGTCACCCGTAAAAAGATTGAATTCCGGCCGGCCACGGGCGTAACCCTTCACCTGAAAGGGAGCCGCGTGACTTTGCGCCAGTGCGATATGTATTATATTAATATAATACACTATGCGAGTATATTGAATTTTTTATTATATTATTATGAAACAGGTATAGTACAGGACGCGAGCGCTTATAATATAGGCATTTGGCTGGCGAGCAGAAATAAAACATATTAATATATAATTTAAAATGCACTCCTCGGTGATATTTACTATACATTATAGGTACTACACGTATGGAGTACGAAACGTGTGCAGCTGCGACGGCTTTGTTGTATGGATTTTTTTCTAAATAGAAATGATAATGAAAGAAAAATCGTAAATAATTTCACAATTTTGTTTACTTTAATCGAACAGAAGATGTGAGATTTCAAGAGGTGGGTTAAATACGGTTAACCATACTAAGCATAATAATATATACTTATATTGATATAAACATAGCTATCATGCTGGATACTAAATATATAGACCGATGTATATTTGATTGAGTACTATTTTTTTAAACTCAAATAATCAACTTATTTTAGGCCTCATATAAATAAATACATTTTATTTTATTTTACAATAGTTTATACAAATATCGAAATATATTGCAAGTAAAATTAGCATTTCAACTAATTTAATACCACACAGATGAATGTTATTAGTACGTTACCGAAGTGGCCGACAAATTATATAATCACGAAGACGCTGGAGAACGGTTCTAGACAACCTCTTCAGAATAACATCTGATAAGTTGGGAATTGCGAAAACACGACCAGTGAACCTCAGATAAAACTAGTAGATGTATAACAATAATATTATAACAGTAACGTATATAATATAATGTCAAAAATACTGGTCTGGTCATTATTGAGGTAATAATTAATAATTATTATAAGATTATGATCACACGGCGTTATGAGTAGGCAACTCAAATACACAATTTTATGAAATCCATTATTAAATAATAAGCCGTGCCTATATAGATACTATATTATTATTTATTATGATGTTAAACTTAATTTTAGTAAAAATGTTTTCGTTCTGTGAATATTTATAAAACATAACTCAAGAATTTTCTAAAAAAAAAATCTCGAGTAGGTAGGTACCTGGTTTCTGGTGCAAGTAACACTGATTTCCAGTTACACGAAATTGAGGAGCCATATTGTAATACAATAATAATAATATAATCAGTATGTAAATAAAAATTTGAACTAAACATATTTCCACCCCCAATATTTTATTTACAGCTTTGCGAACAGCTTACATATTGACTACTTGTAAAGTTTACTATAGTAAAATATACAATTCGTGGAAATCACGTTATTAAAAATAAGTATACAATACATACAGCTCAGTAATTATACGCGGTATAGGTACTCTGCATATAAGACATTGTGCACAATATACGTATTATAATTTATATAATATGTATATTGAATATATTATATTATATTAAATAGGTGCTCACCCACCGAGAGGGGAAATCACGCGTATACACTAATAATTATTGCTGATCGGCAATTTTCGACGACTGTGGTTGGCTGAGGCGGTATGTTTGCTCTTTTCAATGTGCTACCCACCCTCCACTGGTACAACGGACATTACCGTCGATCTTATACATATACAGGATGGAAATCGTGCGTAACAATTTATTACGCACTGGCACGAGACAAGAAACTTGCAGACGTACGTCAAAAAATACACGTCAACATTATTTTGCACGACTCACAGCCCACACATAATATTATAACTCCGATTAGTCTGGAGATTAATATTATTATAAATATGAATATTATATGGAAGAGTGCAGGTCAGCGGAACCGCGGAAACGGAAACATTCGCCGGAGGCACACGTACATCTCTCTCACACACCATATAGGTATAATATATCGACGGATATACTATACAGGTTAAATAAATTCGCAGGGAGAATTTCCGAAAATCTAGCGTGGTGTGCGCACGACGTTGAAAAATTAATCGGACCACCGCCGCTGCCACCGCCACACTATCCGTCTGCGCACACGACCGGAACCATGCGGCGTGGGAGGGGAGGTATAAACTGTGCACTCGTATAATTAGAACAGCTGCGCCCCCTCCGATTAATTATCTGACGTATGCACACACAAACACACACGCACACGCTTCGCAAAAACACAAACGGTGTATTCGGTGTACATAGAAATAGTTTTTGCCAGCCGTCGCAGCAGAGTTGCCCGCGTCTCGCTCGGCGCGTGCTCACCTGCCGCAACGTTTTATTGGATCCTTCGGCCGTATACCGAGCACCACGGTAAGTGCCGACCACCCAGCCACAGCACAACCCCTCCTCTCAAGACCGGGACGTCGATGAAAGCCAACGAACGGTATTAACAATATTACAGATTCGATAGTTTTTGTAACGATTGATAACAACTGAAAACTTAAGACACACACTACACGTACATACATTATTATATTACGTTATAAATTAAAATACGAATATTGTGCATAATACCTATATAAATAGTTTTCAATATTTTATGGTATCTGTAAAATGTCTGCATGCTGCACCTAACGAGATTTTCGAGGAATGCTACGCGGGGAGTAATTATATTAAATATAATATATTAAGTACATACGTTTGAGTAGGAAATTCTACGATTTATATTATTATAATATGCTTGGCGAGAACGCGATGTCAGTTGTTTATATCAGTATTATTATTAAACTTTAATCAATAATCATATTATTCATTTCAATAGCCACTTGTTGTCTATTCGATTCCTATAGTGCAAATCATATAATACCGCGGAGGCGTGGTTTTTATCCGGTATGTTGTGATTGAAAAGGACCAACTACCGCTACATGTTTTTAATTTCAATAGCAGAGGCCAAAGACGCATGCCTATTACCATGATTTTATAATATTATAAAATAATATATTCTAGTAGTATATTATCATAAAATCAATGCTATTACACAGTATACTATTATTGAAATAGGTAGTTATTTATACGAAGACGTTTTTGCTATGCGATTTGAGATGGTTTTCCCTGGCAAGTTGTTTGTTTTCATATAAATTTATAAAATACTACATTTAGCATAACTTTTTACTACATACAAATAATTTCCAGACCTATTATGCACATGATGTAGTTTTTCGCAGTATATGCTCCTTTTATATAAATTTAAATATCATATAATTAACAATAGACAATATTTCTATTTTTTTTTTAAATATTAGATTTATCAATACATCAGAGTTTTGCATTATTTTACACAATATTCAAACTTTATCCTAGTTATACTCATTTAATATTTTCGGCTATATTTTAAATTCTGAATATTGAAGGAAAATAACATTTTTTCTATTACTAAAAATCCAAATGTTTTATCTAATAATTTTATAACTAGAAAATGTTATTAAATTAGTATTTTTTTCAATTCACTCGGCAGTAGGACTATAACTCTATAAGAAAAACTGTGTATAACATTGAAAAAATAAAAAAAAAATGTGGTTTTCAACAAATCGATATATTTTAGGTTATTACGTTTCCGTAGTAATTCACAAAATAAATATCACTTGAAATGTATAAAATATGACTTCACTTCTTATCTAACACTATTTTAAATCGATATCTATTTAGAATCCTATTTGAATTTATATTAATAATAATATATACGACTATCGTGTACGCTGCACACATGATATTATAAGCGTTTCCCAAACTCGTCCTCTTTATTGTGTCCTACTAACCAATTCATTTTTCCATTTTGGATATTCGTAAATTCACAATATTATAATATAATTTGTATAAAAGTGTATTCCATACAATAATAAATTATTAAAATAATCCTAGATAACACAATATATTCACATCAATACAACTACAATAAATTCGTTTTTGAAATGAGAAATTTTGGTTTATTGAGTCAATTATTATTATATAGTTAAAATCATTTTATGGAAATTAAATATACCTACACAATATAATATTTGTTTATATCATAGCTAATAACATTACACACGCGAGTATGGTAATTAAATAAATTGTATAAACAGGTAACTCGATTATATATGAAAGAAAAAAATATGTCACGGCAATAAGTAAAGTAAAGTGCATTCGGCAAGGTGAAACATTTTACTTTTATTTTTACATTTATGGACTAAAGTTAAGTGTAAGTTGCAATTATTATATGACGTATAGCTGCAGCAGCCATTAATATACTGCAATGTGAATATATATATATTATAACCCCAACCCAAAAAGTTATTAACTAATGGATTGCGTTTTCCATACCTCACCGTGGCGATCGAATCACTCAGATATAACAATCGCTAATAAAATGTTTATTGAAGAGGAAAATAATTTTACATTTCAGTCGTTTAAATATATTCATTGATTTTTTTCGCCTTTTTAATGTGACATTAAAATGTCGTCAGTGAATGTTCATCCTCGCATAGCACGCATTTCATCAGCGTGTACGTTAACAAGATTCTTTTACTATAATGTCATCATGTAGGCAGACAAAGCATGTTGGGGTTCAAAATAAAATATATATAATACATTCAATTATTTATATCCCACACGCCAAATATATACGTAGGTATTTATTTAATGTTAAATAGATATAATAATATTATTATTCATTACTTTTTATTAAAACCGAAATAGAATATATTTAGAATAATAATTTATAAGTTTTTGTTTTTTTATTTTATTAATATTTCATTGTACGATTGTTGATACTTGATTGTATTATTTTATGTTTATAGGTTATAAGTTTATAACTAAATAGGTATCGACTATTTTTATTTTTTTTAATTGTTATTTGGAAACTTAAAAGCGTATATAACCTTTATTTATTTTCCCATAAGAATGTTATTTTTTCTGTTATACTTACATAGGTCTGTAGCGTCGGTCCATTTGTGACCCAACAACACCAGTAGGGAACACAGCCAAACCAAATTGATCGACATTATAGCTGCTGTGCCATCAGACTCTTTGCAACTTCCAATTCATATAATACGACCTGGAACAATAAGAAAAGTAAAGATCAATGAGATTCTAATCGGCGCACTCCTTTAAATATTAATGGTATATAGGTATTATAGGTATATATAGGTACACACGTCGACAATGTCGACAATGAGGATTGTATTTCCGTCATTGTTTTTTCGCTCATTATAATTATCTCCACTACACCAGTGCCTGCTCTACCATAAATCGATTTTCTATATATTGATTATCCTTATATATATACATTATACATTTTATATCGTATATATAAAGTGCCGATGACATTTGCATATACGTCTCTGCTGTGCGCCCTTTATACGGGCGCTCGTTCATTGTATTAATAATAATATTATACACACGCGCGTGTGTGTATCTGTATAGCAGATAATAATATATGTTATATTATATATTGTAAAATTCTCTATATGTGTGTTGACCAACAGGTATTAATAATGTGCGTTCTCATTGTGTTATTACGACACGAAAACGGAAAAAAAAGGAAAACAAACGTTCTATATATGGAAAATTAAGGTCAATTACACTCTAGGAAAAAAAAATATATACACAATACAAAAGTGCTCTTTTTGTGCCGTGCTCTACACCACTCTCTCTCGTTCCGTATACGTATATTATATATTTTTTCATGTTTCGAGTGTATTGTTAAAACAATAACAAGTTTCTAAGCGCTGTTCCACTACGTATACCGTACCTCAGTGATATGCAAATGAACGCAGTTTAAATTTTAATAAAACTCAGCTTTTAAATACCCTTTTGTTTTATTTTGTGATTTAATCCAGCTTTAAACCTTCTTGACCGGGTATTATTGTTATTATTGTAGCAGCTAGGGGGATGTTTTGAAAGATTTAGAGCGGTCCCCATTGTGCGTATACACACCTATACGTAAATGTGCATATAGAGAACAACGGTCATCGTCATTCGGACCGGTTGAAATATTTTAATTTATCGAAAACGAGACGGCGTTCCACTGTGCGGCGCCTATGAGTACGCACTATACGATTGTTCACAGATGGAATGGGTGCGAGCGTTATAATATTATGTCCTACATAGTACATTACTATATATACCAAATAACGAATTTCTATACTCGGAACACGTCACCTTTAATAACAAGGCTGGGACGAGAAGAGTACTTATATACCTCCACGGATTCACACACGTATGTATATTGTATATGTATTTCACTGTAATACAAAACTACTGTGTGAACCGAATCAAAATTACTTCAATATACGATCAGGAGACGTAGGTAGGTGGTACTCGTATTCGGATGATGCGAATAAAGATGAAAGGCATCGGCGGTGTGGTACGCTGCCGCAGTGATATTATAGCTATAGCGCCTAGAATATAGTACATACGTTAGCTTACGAAATATTTCGTTTAATATTACAAAATAGTAATAATATAACAGTACGTGCAGCAAATCAGGAATCGACAATATTACGCTCTGTTCCGAAAAACAATTTCGATTTCGAGATTAAATCCGAACTACTCGAATGAACATCATGTTAATACATATAGTACCTATATATACTATACACAGCAATACATATGAGAACTTTCACCGGTGCGGTGCACGAGATTTAATATTATTTATAATATATTATACATATTATTATAAATTTATATCGATCACAATGCGCACGAAATATCACCTCTGGCCTAGCGGTCATTGTTGAGATTTTCAAAAACGGTTGCTCGGTTATATTATATTATTATAATATGATACCTACGACGACCGTCAATGTTGTTATTATCGGGTGTGTACGATACCTGACAGCGACGGGTCATAATTATACGGACTGAGAGATAGTGGCAAACCAGGGTATGCGCGTTATATTGACGAGGTGTTTCCCAATTTCAATGAAAAAGGATACCGCCCGGTCTAATTGACGGTTTACACCAGTTCATCCGAAAGGGGTAAACGAAATTCGGACGTTTTCGTTTATAAAAAAAAAATAATCATAATCGTGATTATAATACGAAGGAGTAACCGTGTTTACCACCTGCGGTAATTAAATTTCTTTGTTGTAATTATCCTTTTTAGACGTGAACCATTTGGACGCCGCCGCCGACAGACAGACAGGCCGCGTTGGATAATTTTTTAGATAATTGGAAAACACCTCCAACGCACGGTGTCGCGTGTGTAACGATGTACGCCCGGGGTCAATATGTGTATTAAATATATACATGGCACATGGACATTGAAAATTCTGAGAAATTATAATATAGGACGAAACTATAGATTGGACTGACAAATAGAAAACGTAAATAAAAAAAAAACCTTTTCGTCCGAAGTTTTTTGCAGCCATAGTTTAATTTCCCCCCTCATATTAATTATTAGCCAGATTAAAACATACTTTATATAATAGTACCAGCGTCCTGCCTGATCAGGGTGATTAAAGATCACATAGAGAACTTATTTTTCAAGAGAACTTCCGACCATTGCATCGGTCTCCACAAAGACAATATGCTATGATATGTATGATGTTGGTTGTTTCAGATTTTCCCACGTTTATTCGACTGCCATTCGATGCGGGTGCATCATGGCACTCGACTACCGTACATGATGAGGATGCGTTTATTAGGGTACAGATTTTAGTATTCATCTAACCGATACATAAACAATAATAATATGTATCATATTATATAGTCATACTACATAGTATAAGACTGCAAGTCTGAGTAATACTGCAAGTAATATTACATATTTTTCAAATCCAAAGCACTATTTTATAGTGACTTGTTGTATATTTGAAAAAGTTATAACCTATTGAAAAATATGAAAAACGGAGTAGGTACTTGTAAAAATTAATTAAAAGTATTGCTATTTTACGTCTCAGCAACTTTTTTGAAAAAACAAATTCGTCTCCGAAAACGAGTGTCATATTACCTTAAAAAAAGATCACCTCGTTAAGACACACGAGTGGTGTGTGCTGTAGTGGTGCACACCCATACACACATAATATTATATGTATATACAACCCGTTTCCGATCGTCAAACATGCACCTATAGAGAGGGAGGGGGAGAGAGAGACGGCAAGAGCGTGCATACGAGGATATGACGATATTTTCGTCGTGCAGGTTTCTCGTCTCTCGACATTGGACCCCCGCACGCACCACACGGGAGGAGTTATGAAATACGTGTATTTTATTATTATTATTTATTATAGTTTTTTTTTTTTTCACCCCTATTAATATTCCGTTCGTCTCGCTGCTGTCGACAAGACACGGCCGCGTGTTTGTACCCGGATGATCTGATAAGTAAGTAGAGCAACGGTGACGACGTGGTGCGTCAACGTGGCACACTATGTGCAGAGCACATGCGGCGGATAAAAACCCTCTGGAAATTACACACGTATAGACCAACTCTAATTGCACCTCCGTACGATATTATTATCGTACTAATCTTTAACTCGGTCTATAATTAGAGCGGCGTGGTGATAATATATAATCAGATTATAATGTCGTGGGCGCTCGCGTACGTTTATATTACATAGGTACGCGATACGCGCCATAAAGTCAGAACGATGTTGACGAAACACGCTCGGGGTGTACGAAAATAAAGTTTAGATAACGCGCGCGTATTTAAAGAACGCCTTCTGTAAAACACGGTGCATGTAAACCCCGATGGATAATAATATATTATATAGGTGTAAGTGCATAGGTGGTGCCCGGTAAGTTTTCTAAAACATCGTATAAATAATATGATACATACATAATATCGTCATAAGGACCGAGCTCCTAAATATCCGCTCGATATATCTATAATATGCGGTCGTATAATATATATTATTAATATATGTGCATTGTTATTTTACAGGTATTCTTTACACACGCAGGAGTAAATATATACATAGGTATATAACGAAAAAATAATCCTCGAGGGTTTTCATGTCACGATATTATAATATTCTCCAAGACTCCATTGCATCTTCGGGAATATTCATATAACGCCTAACCGCGGCTCACAATATACTCTATTTATATTGTGTATATTATCATTTATCAGTAGGTACCTCTTATAAACCTATAATATACCTAACTACATGGCACATGCCACCACATCGACTGAAATTTGTGGATTATTCGATAAAAAATAAGAAATACTATATATATATTTTCGACGGACATACACAATAATAATATAAAACCAAGTAGGTATACTGCCGAAACGCGGGAATATAACCTTTTGTACTTAACTTTGCTTTTTTTTCTTCCTTATTTCACAATTTCCGGTCTACTAGCTGCTTTTAAATCGTCTGAACGTTATAATAAAATAAAATGTTACGTGTGTACGAGACGATTATTGATTGGGTCGATCGAAGAAACGGGCGTCCGATTTGATGAGGGAAAAAAATGAAAACGTTTTTCTCGCACGAGGCCAACTTGGACGTTTCGTATTCAAACGCCCAGTTTTTGAGTCGGCGCCTGCGGCAGTCGCGTGTACATTGTTTTACGCGAGCGATATGATAACAACCATGCACGACGTACCGTCCAAAGCGTTTAGTTTTTTCCGTTTTCAAGTAAGACTACTTATCAAACATGTTTTTTAGCCAGACGGCGAACACGCGGCGTTGGGGTCAACAACAACAACAACGAGCGAGCAGGGGACGGGCGTTACGGCGATGAAGACCGATGCCGCCGTAAATCTACGCCTTCGTATCCTATCGATTATTTTAACGACTTGTTTTTAGTGGACGTCGTGATGCGTGCGGAGCGTACGCTCGGCGGTTTGTCTTTAAGATAAAAAAAAAAGAAGAAGAAGAAGAAAAAATATTACACGACGGTTTTTCGAAGGGCTGGAAAACATTATATAACCGTGGTGTAATCTCGGCGGGGAGCTCGTTCCTCCGCATGACCGGACGGTTTTAATGATTTATCCGTCTGGCCCCGCTCGCACATTCGGATATCGTGTCGATATATAATAATATATAATATACAAAATAATATAATGTAAAGCGCGTTGAATAAACTAAATCGCGTGGATAAGCATACGAACGCGGTCTACATCATATAATATTAATAATAATAATAATAATATCATCGTATGGCATGTATAGCGGAATAACTCGTATATGAAGATTGGAGGTGCATACATAGTTTACTGGACAGACGTCAAATTTTAATGAACCTGCAACGAGACGTTTTTTTTTTTTTGTATATTTATTTATATGGGATACGCCGAGTGCTACAACGTTTGCAAGTCGCGTTCTGCCGATATTGACACGTTTCGATCACAGCTGCAGTGACGCGATCACAATAATATATAATACGCTATTATATTTCCTTCAATCGGATAGCTATACTATCGAACTGTTGGTCGAAAATCTACCACGGTCCATTGTATGTCTATTAGGATCAACGAGATCATTGCAAATGAATATTTTTTTAGCTATTATGATTGTCCCAATCGTTTTTGCATGTAATTGGAGCCATTCAATATGTGCAAGGTTTCATTTCTCTATACTCCGAGACTGCAATAACAACACAATGTCGTAATTGCAATAATATTTAGAAAAGTAAACAAAAGCAAACGTAAATATTTACACAGCGCATATACTGATATTTTACAGTGTCGTGGCGAAGTAGGTACGTATTTTTGAAAGGCAGTTGCCATTCGAAGCCATTTGAGGTGAAGGTATGCGATTGTGTGTGGTGGACCATGATTATGTGGTTTGATGTAAATAAAACCCCGTGTAAGCTATATTTTAAGGAAGGTAAAGAGTAATAAAGGGGCACCCCAACTGATTTTTACGTTACGGCCATGTCACGCGTAGAACTGTTTTATGTTCGTCCAATTGATGTAACACGCACGTCATCTCGTCGAAATATATATAAATCACGCGGTTTCTGTCTTATCCTTTGATATAGGTACTTTTATCAAGTTTTCTGCCGACCGTTCAGAACAAAACAGCTTTTGGCAATCTGAAACCAAACCAGAACGCTCGCGTGTCACTCCATCCAGCCTTTTCCGACACGTTACATTTACGTCCGTGCACGGCAGTTGTATAAAGTACATTATACATATATATATATATATATGTATTATACGACCGTAATAAGAAATCCGCCAATAATAATATACAGCCTGTATCGCAAATACCTATACCTACATGTACAGTTCTTATATAGAATAATATATTATTATTCACTAGCCTCGAAAGGTCTGTCCGAAAATAATATTAATTAACAGGGACTACCGTAGAGAGCACCCCGCCACAGCCGCCAACGAGACGTCTGCAGTCGGTGGTGGCGGTAATTTGTCACCTTCACCTGTCACCCGTTTGTCGCATGATTTGTCTTTCGTTAACGTCACGCGCGCGTCTACCACCGCGCCCTGACCCCGACCGACTGTCATCCTCACCGCTACCTCCACTATATCCTACTACTACTACTACTACTACTACTACGACTACTACCATACCCCAACCTCGTATATTCACCACTAGCTCCTCCTCATCTCGTCTGCAGCCCATACCGTTAACCCTCTCACTTCCATCCGCGCGTATACACTATACATATTGGATTACTTTTCCATTACCGAAAAAATGTTTTCGACTCGACGACTGCTTGTTATTTTTCCATCACACAACGACACGTATACCCTTCCACCACCCATCTGCCACCATACTAACCTCACCGATATTCCGACGACCACCCGAAACACTTCAGCACAGCTTTTGTTTTTCCAGGATTACTTCCCGCGACGACCGTTATCACAACTCTCTCGATATACACACACCCTTATTCCGCACCCACTGCTGCCCCTGAACCACAGCGTATACGAAACACTTCGAAAAACTTTTGAACTATATACCAAGACTTATAAAAATATTAATATACTTTATGCATCATACGATATCGCGCCTATATCTTTGAAATTATTTTTCGTCTCCCCTCGAAAAGTCACATCGGATGTTAATATATGTTATATAGACACACACATACACGTACACACGCAAGTGCGAGCGAGTGCGCGTGTGGAAACTATATATAGATGTACGAACTATGAATATTGTACACGACGACTTTTACGCCCGAACTGCCCTGCTGCGATCGCCGTGTTTACTTTCTTGATCGATTGTATTATTCAAACATAGTATAATTTAACCATTATTTATCCAATTACAATGACATATTTTGTACATAGGTATAGCGATATTATCAATGCCCATCCTCATTTTTAAAATACTAATTCAGTATCTCTGCACGGGTATTTCATATGTATATAAATTTAATCCACCATAGTAGGAGCTAATATCTGCAAAGAAGTTGGGACAATAAACAGTCAATATAGTGCACTAAATATTGTGTGAACACGATTGTTAGTATTGTTATGGTATATTTGCGGTAATCCTAAACGATTTATATGTGTTTTAAAATAATTACAATGTTGGCAATTTTTGTAGAAAACACCCAGCAAACGTTTAAAATAGAAAAGTTATTTACTCGAAAGCGGTATAGAAATCAGCTTATAACACGTGCGTGAGCACATTCGACAACCGAAGATGTCTGGCGTGCGAGCTGAATGTAAAATGAGCTCATGCACGCTTTGAATACATAACGAAATCGAATTTCTTTCTGTTTTTCCGAACTTTTCAATTACATCAGCAAAACCCTTTTCTGCGCTTTCCCAAAATAAGAAAAACGCATATACACATATAACCCAATCTATGTATACATAATATTTTATAGATGCGCTTAAATCGTGTTCACATAATACTACAAGACGGTGGTTGGCGATACATATAGGTATAGAACCAAATTGATCGCTAAAATCGTGCGTGTCGTTTACATTAGGTCGTTAGGAACACAATCACATTATATTGTATCCACCTTACCTAATATCATTGAGTAGATATTGTACAGTATATACTCAATGCTATTATTTATATACTAAATAATATATAAGGCTGAATATTACGAAGGCCTAACGTGCACGGAGGCTATTAAATAAGCCGTTGAACGATTACCAATACTTTCATGTGCACATTGCCGCGCTGGGCGTTTGAACGACGTACTACGATTTACAAAAAAAAAAAATAAAACAATATAGATCGGCGTTCACTGCAGGTTGAAAAGGAAAAAAAAACTGTTGGGGTTTTCATCGAAATACGGAAAACCAAAAACAACGACCAGTATTTTCGTTTTGAAAGGGTGCGCGTACAGTGATGATAATAATCGCGCATACCTATACAACGTATGGTCGTTGGACACGCGGGCGGCGTACCTCGCCATGCCGAGTTTGGAAACACGTGTAAATACCTCGTATATTATATTGTAATATATAATAATATATTATATCGACTCTATCCGGGGGGGAGAGATAAGATCGCGTGTGCGTAGTATGTAACCGGTGTAATGTGATAAAAATGTGCCGTGGACCTACATAATATACTATACGCGTGTATAGTACGCGTACATGTATAGGCGTCGGTGGGTGGGTGTCTCGTCGGCGATATATTATAATATTTTGTGAAAAAAAAAATAACAATAATAATATTACCATTACTACGTAGGTATTTACCCGATCGCCTCGCTCGTGGTTCGGCACTTGTCGCTGAACAGAAAACTCGTACACCTATCTATATACGCGGTAATATAATACATTTACACGTATACCGCGCAGTGTAGTTATATATACCACAACCACTGTAGTACCTGCCTTGTAACATATTATAATATACTAGTACGCAGTTCGCGGCGGTGGATTTTTGTTTATGTTACCGACGACGCGATATAATACGAAGACGAGCAATAGGACCGTCTGCACTGCACAGGCGTTCCCGGTCCTCTGCACCCAGATATAATATAACATTATATTATATGCTGAAGTGTTATTATCGTTATTCAGAGAATATACTCACCACATATATTCATATGACGTACGCACACACATACTTATATACTAGAACGTTGCCGTTCCGAGTAGGACGTTTGGTTAGCTGCCGCCACTGACTAGCCTCTGGGGAGTGCATATTATATTATGTATAATGTATATATTATTTACTATTTTTTATATTCGTATACGAGTGAGATATATAGGACCGGCACCCACACCATACCGGTACGTTTACTACTACTACTACTACTACTACAGTTACTACTAATAGTAATAATAATAATAATGTAATATTAGGTATAACTTCGTACAATTTCGAGAGAGGTAATTTTTCAATATTTTAAGGATGGCTCTAAAATATGTATGAATTATAATATTCTCAATTTCGTGTAGTTATACATGTAATAATGTTCCATTTGATATTATACGCGTATACATTACATTTAAAGTAATAAATAATTATTTTTAGAATTGATAAGTTATCAAGAAAATTATGAATATAGCGTCATGCGACGTAATCGCATGAACAGATAAACTGACATTTGCATGGAATTATTTTTTAATCGATTGTGAATCATCGTTGTCATTCTCAGAGTATTGATATTGTATTTTTTACAATTCAAACAAAATTCAAAAACAATGCAGCTGTATTAATTTTAAATAAGTGTATATAATGTGTATATATTTTCTAAAGGGTTCATCCTGTATATTTAGTAAAATAAAATAAATTATATTGTCAAACTACAGGCAAATAACATAACCGACTAAACACAAACTATCATACTAAATCAAAGTCGATTCTCGTCATTGTGTAATAACAAACCAAATAAAGGTTTTGGATTGCATAAAAAACCAACCTTTTGTTTAATATTATTAACGTTTTCTCGTAGGTAGAAAAAAAATGTATACCTCCATAATACATACCTACGTTACAGATACGCGAGTGGCAGGTTGGATGATTCTTTGATGTACGGTTGGAGAAAATCGTCATATACTACAATTTATTGAAAACTATTATATTATAAATGGACTATTGATGTCTATAGGCACCACAACAATAATGCTAATTTTAAAACAATCGTTTTCGACATTTCAATTTGATAATCAGTTTTATTTTTAAAATATAAAAACTAGACTTACGCCTATACACCGTGTGCAGGGACTGTAATACATAATATTATACTCGAGTATTGAAAACTGGAATTTATTATTTAACGATTTGTCCCCATTCTGTGTATTGTGTATAGTATAGCAAATAACAAACGCGTGCAATTAATTTGCAATCAAATGGTTCTGCAAGAACACGGACATACAGATTGACATAGGCTGTGTGGGAACAGTTGGTGGTGATGGATTCACTTTAGAGTTTTCACGTCCATCTGTCGCCCGAACCGAGTAGACTAAAAATCGGCGGTGAACGAGGGTTTTCGTCATTTTGTTTTCGTGGTGAGTATAAATAAATTGAACAGTAACGAAGCAATAAAAAAACGAAAAGGCAAAACGTAAAAAGTGAAAACGATAGGCCTCACGACCCTCTCATTGCTCATAAAAAAATATCGGATAGAATCGTAAAATATATATAAAAATAAATATATTATATACATATATATATATAGTACTTCACGCGGTTTTCGATCCAGCTAAGGTCCACTGGGAAATCTTTATACATGCGTAATGTATACGATCAAAGAATCGACGGATAAAAATTCTACAGCTACGTATAATGTACCTATATGTGGTTGCACGAATTGTATAAAAATATATTTATTATATTATTGAATTATTGAATAGGACGTGTAGTGTTTGAAGAACATTAATTGTGCATTAATAGTTATCACACGTATTGTATTTAACACATAACTTCTTACCAATATTAAAATAACTGAATTTAAGCAATTCGTTAGGTAGGTCTCACTCTATAAAGCAGAAGCAATACAACAGCTTAAAAATGAAAAGTTTTAAAAGTAGAATAAAATTTGATAATAATTTAAAACCCATGTGTATTTACTATATACATATATTATTACATATACATAATATTATAATATCATTGTTTCTTATGAGGGTGTAATAATAGGATTTTGATTATTATGAACATAGTATGGAATTAAGATATTAAAAATATGTTGTTCTGTAGTCACAACAGAGGAACTAAAAATGAATTTTTATATTAATTATCACACAGAAAGGGTTACGTTTTGTATACGAGATTGAACGAAGTATGCGTATATTTTTTTTTAATTTTACGACGCTGTTAAAACTTGAGCTCGACGATAAAAGTAACAGCACGGCGACGACGGCTCAAGACGACGTCCACGTGCATTACACAAATTATATTGTACGACGTACAGCTTGAAAATTGAAATGTAATCGTATTTTTTTTTTAAATACTGAACCAGATGAAAACATAAAATTAAAAATAAGATGCTCATAATTAATCATAAATCCCTGTTTCTATACAAACAAATCTCATTCTGAATATATGAATACATATTATATTATTATGATCACTATAATCGTATTAATATTTTTAAACAGACGATATTTATTTTAAAATTATCATTTTTTAAGTTCAACTGACAAACAAAAGCAAATAATTATGCACTTACATCGAAAAACTGATCGAAAACATAATAAACTAAAAGGAAATTCTGAAATTCTAGCAACCATCTAGCCAGTGTAGGTAACTATATTATAGTACACACATATATTCACTATATGCATATACACGTCTTTATGTTTTGAATTAAAACGCATAAATTATCCACGTTTTGGGTTATCTAACTACATCCGATAAAGCCCGGGGCACAAGGAGATTACCATCGACGCTGTACACCGAAAGAAAGCGGTCCAGAAAGAGAAAAAAGTATACGGTCCGAAACCGCCCCATAGGCTCTCCCGGAGTGTTCAACAAGTATTTGTGTTTATTGATTTATCGTAATAACCCACCCACCGTAGATCGATCATCTCAACACTTCGTGTGATATACTCAAAATATCCGGCCCCTTTGGCACAAAGAGTTGTACGTTTTCAATCAGCACAAAAGGGGTATAAATAACAGCTATAATATTTACGCGTGGGATGGTTACCGTATACAGGCAGATAATAATATTGTAATCTCGAACGCGAGTCACTACAAACTGGATCACCAACATAATATTATGTTGTGGAAGACGGAAAAAAATGCAAAACTATTAGCTGAACTGAAAAAAGCGAGTTTTAACAATAAATTAGCTACATAAATTTAAATGAACATTTTTTTTTTTCAATGATAATGTAACACGAACATCAATATGTTAATTTACATTGATTTTCATATTATGCTTTAATAATGTCTACATTATAGTTAGATATACGTTTTTATCGAATTACAGGAACTGCAAAGAGTAATTAAATAAAGTAGGTATTTATAAATGCATTGCCACTGCATTATGTAAACATACTTGTAAATTCTATTAATAATTGTAAGTATATAGAAACGAACTAGAACTAAAATAAAACCGTTTGTACTTTTAAGCATAATATTATTAGCATGACTAAAGAGGGATAAAAAATATAAATTACATATACATAGAGTTATATAGTTGTATGTATCTATATGACTATACGTAATAACTATTAATGTATGGTCGAGTTACCAGTTCTGTAGTAACTGTTACGAATAAAAGTTTCAACAGTATAAAATATTTACCTATATTATACATCACACAGTAGATTGATTGGTATACACTGCTTCTGCAGCTGAGAACCATGTTAATGGTTTCATTTGACGTTCCAGACAGAATATCTCTGTGCATGGAAGTTTTGCAGAACGACCAGGAAGTCTGTAATCTATTGATCACACGAGAGATGCAAAAGTGAGACGGAAACTTTTTATATCGGGTGGAAACAGATGGCCGCGGGGGTTGTCGAAAGAGATAGGAAAGAGCCAATTTACCTACCTGGTGGCAGCCCTAATGAATAATGTATCATTTTCTGCCGTCCCTTTACGGTTCGTGAAGTAAACATCTCACTTATAAAATCGACGAAACGAATACGGCTGGGGCAAAAATAAGAAATCACAATACATTATTATAGTTTTCATTTGTTTATTATTTTTTTAGTACGCCGGACACTGGTCAGTGGTCAGTATAATATGTTATAGTAAGAATTCAGTGGTAAAATCTATGAGCCCCCACCCATCCCCTCTAGTACGAAACCCCCAAGACACAATCAATGATTGATGTTTGGCCTTCCATTCAATTTCCGAACAACGTCCACAATAGGTGGAGGTCGACAATCTGGGATCTCAATTGTTTGCGTAACACGTCATATCCTGTCGGCCGAACGGTAAAGGATTTCTTATAATCGGTCGCGTATTCCCACACACGCGTTATTAAGACGGCTAGTGTGTCCACCCGAATACACAATAATAATATTTTTTTTTTTATATATTTAAACCGATATTATCCAAACAGATCGTTATTTTTGAACAAATGATAGAAATAGTAGAAGTTGCCAGCGTTTTTGGAATTGGTCCAATTTTCGGTAATCTCAGTAACTAATCAAGTTTAAAATGATTTGTTGTCCTAACTGATTTTAAAAGAGACCGTTTAAAGTTTTCGGATTATAATAGTATTCTAAAATTAAAAAACAAAATTAATTAATTAGATTAGATTAATTTTTGTTATGAGCGTAAAATCATAATATTAAATTAACAAACGTGTATAAAAATACAACTAGAAGCACGACAAAAAAAAAATGTTTTTTTTTTTTCATTAGGTACCTACTATAAGTAGATTTATTAAAGTTGAAAACTCATTTGGGTATATTTTATCTAAATTAATTTTAATCAGAAACATAAATTACAATTATTATTGTGTTAATTTCTCTTAAGTGAGGTGTTTGTTGAAATTGTAAAATTCATAATTCATTCATACCGGCATTATACATAATTTCAGACCGGTCGCGATGAATGTGGGCGGATAACAGTGTTGTCGTGCGAAAGCAATCGTACAATTATTACAATAAACACAAGGAGAAGTAATTATACGAGAGCAACATGAACCAGATGGTATCGATGCATATATCTTCGGTCAGTAAATTACAGACAAATTGGACGAATTTGAGTAACCGTCGTTGCCGCCAGCATGACAAACGTTTTACAACCGGAAACGTTAATTCGGTGTTAAATCGCTTCTAAATGATAATCTAAGCTCATCGGAATAAAAAATCCCTCGGGCTCTTTTTGAACCTCGTCGTTTACACGTTTTGTTGGCACGCAAAGATAATTTTATTTCTTTAACACTCTTTCGATTAAAATTACTTTGGGTTCGTTATTCTTGTTCCTGCCGTACTAAATAAATATATGAAATATATATATTTTGCAACTGGCTACCCATACATATTTTATTCTTTAATGCATGTGGTTATTATATAATGTATACTCGAGGCTGATATTATGTTATATTCGAGTAAGAAAAAGTAGTCGACGATGACAATAATAATAATAATAGTTTATTCACCATATCCGGGAAAACAGGGTGCTAAAATATTAATTTTGTAACCTATACAATATATTGTGTAATATACTAAGCACATTGCTGGGACCAGGAAATAACGTGGACTATTACACTGTTCATTTTTTTTTCATAATGTGGTTCACCGAAATATCAAACCAAGTTGGATAATAATATCGCCACTGCAGTCCATAAACATGACGGAATGTGACGCCACTGCACAGCTGTACGCGTCGTCAGTAAATCGTAGGTATATGTTGTCTCCGCGCTCGCGGATACCACTGCTGCAGTTGAGGTATATAAATCCGAGCGACTTCCGAGACAGACAGCCTTGGTCGTATTTCTCGTAAAAATAATAATAGGCATACTATTATGTAATATAACATAGTATTAATGAGGTGCGCATCGGGTCGTCACCGACCGGCGCCTGCTTGTGCGCAGCTTCCCCGACGCGGATAATCGTTCCGCCGCACAGCACGGCGACGAGTACTTTCCACCCTCACGTCTATACTTAGAACTATAGGGGTGAAGACCACGGGAAACATATACTGTACATGATATATATTTAGTAAGTATTTAGTTGACTGCCGTCGCACGCATGTGTGCAGTAGGTATCGAATATATAATGATACGAGCTTATAAGATATATTATTAAGAGTTTTGTATTTTACGATTCACCGATTCCGCCTGTATGATGATATTATTATTGTCCAACCATATACAGCGATGTACAGTTTATCCGAGAAATCCAAAACAAAACTCGTAATCCACCTAAAAATACATTAGCAGAGTCCTACAACAGACACACGGTGCCGCAGAGTACATCAGTTCCGGAGTAGGTATGTATAATATACTTTCGCGGACAGTCGACTTGATGGTATAATGTATACGTATACATGACGTGTCCGTGCGTGCGTACGTGATGTATGTAAGAGACCGACCGACGCATCGCACCGCCACCGGAAAATACTTGAACCCAAGTCAAGAATCCAACAACAACGTTTCGGCATTCGCGTTGCCCTCTTCCGTATATACTCGCCGCCCTTAAAACGCGCTTGTCGCGCGGCGGATTCGGTTCGACGAGCCGGTGGAATGTTTTCAGTCGAATTCTCCGGTGTTGTCGCGATGCGCGCGGATCATATAGTATATACCGACTGTGCAGTTAATTTTATACCACGTAAAATGTAAAGCGATCACAAACGTTGTAACGAATTGATACTGCAGCTAATGTATATATATATATACGTATAGGTTTTTAATTTAATTTTTAAAACAAAGTACAAATAATAATATCGAAATAATTGTAAGTTATGGGTAGTTTGGTATGATCAGTGATGCATATAGTACAGATAAATATTGAAGTAAAGTACACTCGTGTGAAAGTCGTACTGCGTATACCGAGTACAATATTGTGTGATTGTTATTTGCGATTGCAACTATATGTCTAGTAACATGTTACGCACTTGTGCACACTGTATAACGTATAAAGGTACTGATAAATGATAATATGTTATATTAAATTCAATAATTAATCCTATGATGTGCTGTGTATACATACCGCCAAACACTGTAGCAACTAGCAACGATATGACTTTCGATAAAACATATTACATATTATGGACACGTACAAATATTAATATAATAATGATTGTGTTATTATACGTGAATAACGTATGAAATAATATTATCACGATAAAACGACAAATAAAATCGAAAACACAAATTTCAAAAATATAGACCTAAAGTATAATAAAATTAGTAAAATATTATACGTAATAAATTAATGATTTTAATACTGCGCTTACTTTTATGGTATATTGAATTCCCAAACGTATATTTCTGATGCGTATTATTTATAATAAGTAATAATAAATTTGAATTCGTAATATTTGTCTCGAATAATGACGACGGCGATGTTCGTCGGGAAAAAGACGACATGGTATTAACACGAGTATCTAATACTACGATATGATCATTATTATCGTACGACGTCGTCTCTCAAATCCGCGTAGGAGTCCGTAACGAGAAGGAGAAGCGGGGGGGGGAAATGTAAAACAAAACGAAGCCCCGTGCCGTCTCCGAAGTATTATACCGTACCGACGTGTTCGGGGCACGGCATCCCCGGTTTTGCGGATAAGATCGCTGTTGCAGCTCGGAAGGATTTATGTCCCGTGCCTGTTTACAGTGCACAATAATAATATATATATATATATAGTAAGTATACGCTTTTGGGAAACGATCAGACACAGCAGCGTAACCGTTATGTACCGTGCCGGGTATAGTATAATATATATAGCATATACCTACGTACATATATTATATAATATACGGTACATACCTACCACCGAGAGCGGAATTTATTTCAGACCGTATATTTGAATTTAAGAGGTATATAGGTATCGTTTTCTCGGTTTTTGGAATTGATACGAAAACACGATATTTCCGTGGCGCATGCGCGTGATTCAATTTCCGTCGATGTAATGAACGTGCAACGAGCTCCGGAGGTTACCTTAATGGACTTGATGTATGTAAGCACCGCGAAATAACCACACAGAGGTTCGCGCGTTTGCAGTGGACGCAAAATTGTCGGACAGTTATATATTATTATTTCACCCTGGGCGCGCGGAGGAGAGGCAGTAATAGTGGTTCCGGAGGTTACGTTATAATATATGATTGATCGCTTTTGGGTCGCACAATACACAATATAGCTATATATACACGCACACATGCATCCCTATAGCTATTTCTGGTCATATACGAATTTAATCGGTTTTCTTTCCCCAATGCATCTGGCGCCCCCTCGCCAAAGGCTCCAGTCCGGCTTTTTTCGAAATTAAACCACAAATGTCAAATGCTTATCAATTTATCTATATCCTATATATGTTACGAACGTAAAATATCATGCCCATACCGCTACGGAATGCGATCATCGCGTTTTCATCAATGCTGTTTATATACAAAATGTTGGTACCTATCCACTACTAATTGTATACTGAGTTAGCGAAGAAAATAGTATTGAAAATTATCGGCAAATGGCCATGCCATAGTGACATGGTATATTAAATAGATAAATTTAATATATTTCTATAAAAAATGAAATACAGTTTACTATAGATTCTTTAGTGTTTACAACCGAGATTTAAAGGCATAAAAAAAAGTAATATTTAATTCAACAAATAGTTTTTGTGTACTCTTTTGAACTGAGTGCTTCGTTCGTTAAAAGTGCTTTTTATTGTAACCCGCAGTAAAAAACAAAAATAATAATAATATATTGTCTGTTAAATAACCCGAGGGAAATATATTCCATGGGAATTTTGGTTTTTGTAGCAAATGTTACCGTTTCAAAATCATATAATTATAATTAAATAGCTCAGAGGTCTACAAAACTTTATCGGGGCTTAATTTAAAAATAAAAAATGCACTAATATCATATAACAGAGATAATTTTAAACAAAATTTCAGAATATTTCTATTGCAGTGTTCGGTTTTTATTAAGTAGCGGTGTGTTTTAGTGCAAAATACCGCAATTTGTCAAGTTCGTTTTAAGATACACGACCCGCATTAACCGTGATCCACTTTATTCGCCACGTGTTCGCAAAATAAATTGGGTTTAACGATTAACTTTTATACGTTGCGGTTAGTGAGCTAGAGCTCGGGCCAAAATAATAATAGTAATAATAATACCTAATAAAACTTTTACGTTCATTGAAAATGCATTGAAATCGTGTTTTCAACGCAGAATTTAAACACGAATTTAAGTGGCTATACACGTACAACACTATATACTATCGATTTTTATTGCCCGCGGTTTTACGGGATACATTTTTAAGGCGTTTCCGAAATCGTGAATTTTAATCGCTGCGACAAATCGATTCCGTATTATATCGCACATACATCGGACGTGTCGATCGCCTGTTTTTAGCGTTGTTCTACGTCTGCTCGGCACTAAAATTATCATTAAACGTTTGCGGAAAAATACAGTCAGTGTTTTTACCTACTCGGCTACTCCTCCATCCTATACGTTATATCCGTCTATGGCCAGATGTTGGACGCTGCAGCAACAATAAAACGAATGACCGCCGTCACACGCACACATACTGGCTGGTGCAGCTAGGGGTCAATTAAACGCTTCACTACGAAGTATATACCCGTACTACATATATAGCTTTATATAGGAGTATATGTTGTATGAGCACGTTGCGACGCGAAGGGCAGCCGATCGGTTTTCGATTGTGTTAGTCCTTTTGTTTTCGTCGCTCGTAGAAATAATTCCACCTCGCCGATCCGACCAAATACGACGGCACGCTTGCAAGTCAGACCGGAAATACAAAAACGTAATATGTGCCGACTTCCGGTTGTATAAAAAAAAAACAGTGGATATGAAATCGCAGTCTCCTGCAGGCGCAAACGATCTGAAAATCGTATTTCCGAAGAGCAAAAACACGGGCAATGTTTGAATGACGCTCGGCGATCACTGCGGGATATCCGGCGAAAACTTTGTCCACACACCCGGCGAGTGTTCAAAGGATCGATATTAACGTCTACACGACGGTTTTATACACGCATACGTATAAACCGTACGTTAAGATCGTTTGGAATTATATTAGATAAAATATTATTATTATACATGCGCTGTGACGTCACGGTCGAGTGACGGAACACACGAACGGCTCACGTAATTAATTCGTCATTGCAGATGTGTGTGTACCCGCACGATACACTTTGTAGACAGAAATATAATATATATATTATTACAACTAGAGGAGATGATGATAATAAAAACCTTCCAACTATAAAATGCGCCGACGGTGCGATATTCGTACATGCATGTACATACACCCGAGTGAGGGCGGCGGCGGTGGCGTTAAAGCGGATTTATATCGATCGTGCTCGAACGGGTTTCGTCACGCGATACATACGCTATAATTCTACACGTATATATATATTATTTATGTATATTTATTGTACTGTTATGTATTATTAATACACGCTGCACGACGTATGACGAGCGCGCGTCACGCGATCTCCGCCGAAAACAGATAATATTATAATATTAGAGTTTCTACGACGTACCGCGTGCGCGGTGTATATGTATAACACCGGTGGCGGCGTTTTCCGAGAGAGACCTTTGCCCGCATAATATTATCATCACACGACTAAAATTTAATAAAAATAGTTATAATTTTTGTGTCGACGGCTAGGGTTGCTTAAACAGAGACGATTATGATTTCATTACACCCCTCCGCTGGTCCCTCTTTTCGGCGGCCCTAAAATATCAATATAATATAATGCGTATTTAAATATTTTCCTCGGGGTTTACTCCTCATGTAGGTAACTCAATAATGTTTTATACAGTTGTTGAAGTGCCGTCATTGCTATCTAGTGAAAATCATTGATTATCCAATATTAATATATTATAATAGTATAATTATTTATATTATGTTTGTGTATTTTATCTGATATGTACGCGCGCATTTGGTTCTTGAAAAAAATAAAAACAAATACATTATCGATATCTTTTTATTGTGATTTTTCGTTACACCGTATTCTCGAATGGTTAATAAATTTTATTCGATGACTACACGATAACATTGTAGATGCCTATTTTTTATTTCATGTAATTAACAATTCCAAAGACGTAATAATGTACCATACTTGTTATTCTAACGCGTTCCGAGACGAGCAAGTAAAAACGATACTTTTGTACTTTTCCGCTATCGTAATCGAATTTGTACAGCAGTACAGGTATCAGGTAGGTATGTACAATAATAATAATAAAACAATTCATTAAAAACGCGTGTTGTATAATGGAGAAGAGTTGGTGAGGACAGAGCAGTGAGGTATCTGTATACTAATATGTCGCCAGGGTGAATATCGTCTTTCTATAGCTAATATTATAATGATTGATGACTGGTAATAATAAATAATTTTATGTTATTCGTATTTGTTTCTAATAAAACGCAGCATCCGTATAATATACAGGAACGGTTTTCAAAGAGAAGGCGGTTGCCGATGCGTCGCCCTCCGTCAGCCAGGTTATGTATAATATAATATATTATAAATTACACAAACTGAGGGACACAAACGCATATTATCATCGTACACATTACTTTACCGACATAATATTACGAATGACGTCTCGACGATGTCGACGTTGCAGACGGCGGCGGCGGCTTGTCTGTAAAGAACGCTCGTGTAGGTATAAATAAATAATAATATTGTGTATTTCGTAGGGTACGGGCTACTACTTTATTGAGTATACGATTTCCCGGTACATAAATCTGAAATAAAACACTCTCAGCGTACACATACTATTATACTTTTACAGGCGATTCACCGTGACGCACGTAATATAATATAATATAATACACAAATTTGACGGAAACACGCGTATTGCAATTTATTAAATACAGTCGCATAATACGCACCGACGCGGCGGCACGGATCACTGGACGTAATACTATACATAATAGGTATTATGATAATAAATATTAAAATCATAAAGCTACTTTTCTCGGACAAGTATCGGTGATAAAGCTCAGACATCGGCCGCCGACTAGTCGTCACTATATATATATATACATATACATGGATATTGTAAATTGTATATATTGTCGTCTCGACGTCCGCATTATCATTATTGTGTAGTGATTGCATTTGTTGAGGGATGCAATATTGTATATTATAGCCGAATCATTCGGTGTGTAAATTGAGGTATAAGACTTGCGGTGAGCACAGACTTGTTTACTACAGTCTATGATAAAGCATGTATAAATCGTTGAGTGATGAAAAAACCATATAATCTACCGTGGGGCAGAGAAATTTTGGAGGACAAAAGACGATGACGGTTGTTCGGCGGATGCCAAAAATGCGTGCATGCGGTTAGAGGTACTCGAAAAACTATGTGCATCAAGAGCCCGTCGACGGTTCGAAGATTTTCGACATAATAATATAATATCCGCGTGCACTTGAAAGGGTATTTCAAATATTATATAATAATAATGCCAAATATCCACACAGCTGCCTGGCTGCTGTAGTGGAATCGGACGGACATATTATACAGACAGACGAGTGGAGCCCGTCCTGCGTAATATATTGTGTATAGCGGTGTATATATATATATTATATTTGTGTGTGTATATGTGTGTGAGCTCGTATAATGAACCTAATTGGGCAAAACGCTGGCTGCAATGTGCATGCATATAATATATATGTGTATTGGTACAGTGTAAATATACGACCAAGTACCGACGGGGATCAGGACAGAGAGGATCACTCACTCATGCAGTAGGTATTATACCTAACAATATATAGTCCACCACTCGAGTCGCTCGCACAATATACAATACCATATTACTATTATTATTATTATGCTTTATAACGCGCGTGCGAGCGCGTGTTTGTATGCTTTTGAGATTTATTTCGGCCCCCTTAATGTTTGGGCCACCGCCGGGGAGCACAATGCTATATTATCGTTTCTAGATCCCGGACTGAGTGAGTTTGTGTCGGTGCTCATTTCGAAATCGTTGGCCTAGGAGGACCGATGGCCCTGGGAGCGGGGAGTATAATTGGGTATAATAAAAGAAAATTATTTTTTTATTTTTTACCAAACTTCACCGTCGACGAGGCCAAACACATCGCGTCACTTTGAATTTAACGCTTAGATCTGACGTTTGAATTGATCCAATAACCGTAATCCAATTTGAAAAGGGACGACGACGACGACGACGACAGCTGAATAACAGAGAGTTGTTTTAAATTTAAAACGTGTAGGTATATATACTATGCAATATATGAACACACCACCCTCGAACGGTATTAAAAATTTCAATAACACTTTATTGGGAAATCATATTTAGATTGAAAACGAGAGTTCATCAGAGATGCACGTGCATTGCATTATATTTTGTTTTCAAATCGATAAACAATAACACAAACAGTATAGTATATAATAATATGGTATATAGTAGTGTAGCACACGATTGTATTAATTTATACGTGTATCGTTTAACATAACTATGTATGCTGTAGTTAGTCGTATGATTCGTGTAATGGTATTTAATTTGAATACCTTTAAAACATAAACATAATGCTGTTCGGCTCACAATAATATAATATTATTAAATCCAAAAACAATGCACAGTAATGGGTGGGAAAACGAAACGGACGTCAGTTTAGAGGCATTTATGTACAGATGTACCTACTATAAGAGTGTGTATATAAAATATATAACTGTCTACCGGTTGATTTACAAGCCGTTAATTATACAGAGTGATGTTAACCTGCCTATGTTTTCGAAAACGGTGGCCTAGACAGGGACGATTAATGTTTTATTATATACCTGGGTTCGAACCGAGGAATACACGGCATTCACCAATTGTATATATACAATATACATATAACATATAATACATATTATTATTATAATTATTGTTATTGAACATGTGTTTTAAAACGGTTTACTCGTGGAAATCGGTTTTGATATAACGAAAACAAAAATGAAGAATAAGCCCCTACAATAATGAGGATAAAATATTTCTTTAATAACCTTCACAAAAGTTACAAACGTTGAACCATTATTGGATGAATATAATATTATAATATGTAGACTTTTGAAAATTAAGTTAGTAAATAAATAAAATTATCACTTTCATGGAGTAAGAAAATTGTATAGTTAATAGAATATATTAAGAAAAAACGGAAAATCTAATCAAACAAAAATAATACCATATATTTGAGAGAGTAATATATTTTGTAAAACAAATTCATTTAAATTAAAGAACAAATTTTGAGTTTATATTTTGAATTTAAATGTTTTTTTTCTTAAAAACTTCTTATACGTGGAATACCTTAGTTAAACAAGTCCAGTTCAGTCCGGTTAAAAATATACAATCTATTTGGATACAATATTTTGGCGACCAAAAGTTTAAACGAAATAATATTACGAGACATTTACATTATTAAAATCGATCTAATGAACTGAAAAATGATAATATTTCAAACCATCATTGAATAATTGTAGATAAAATCTTACTGCTTAGGCATACCCATATATTATTTTGGAAAGTTTTAATTGGGCATTATGAGTTATGGTCCTGGAATTTGTTGGCCGAAGAGGAAATTGAAATGATTTTAATCTAATTTTATATACCTATAGGTAATGTGTTATATGGGAACGAGAATGAGAACATATAGATAGGTATAAGACACAAATATATTAAAATATATAAACCTATAATAAAATATAGATATAGAAATCTAACATATTATAAAGGCACGAATAAAAATAAAATCTAAAACAAATAATGGTGTAGTATGTTATACTAGAGTGTATAACTCGTGCTTTTTTTACGACCACGGTACCGACTATAAATATTGAAGAAAAAAATATGCGTAGGTGTATATCTGCACACCACTATATTATTATTATAATAAAAAATAGGTATATGCTCGCGGAAGAATATTGCCTTTGTATACAAAACACGTGAAATTATTATACGGTTATAATATTAAGTATAATTAGGACTACCTACGCATAGTCACGTATATTATATTGATCTAATTACGAGTTTCGTATTACACGGCAACGACGTAGCGATGGAGCAGATGCGTTGAAACTATATAATACTATAATAACGTCATTACACTGCACAGTTGATATTATACTACCCCATACCCAATAATTGATCGATTAATCCCCTGGCCGTGCACGAGTTATAACAATCATATTATTTTAATAGCCCGGCCCGGCCGACTTATATATATTATTAAAAAGTGCGATGCCCCCCGCACTTTATCACTTAAAACATTATATTAGCTACCCATAACTACGACCTATACCTACCTATATTTAGTTATTATTATAATATATTATATATACATGTACCTACATAGTAATACGTGATATTAAATGCATATAATATACCTGCGCAACTATCGTCGGATGCAGTCTCCGTTGCTCATTATTTTGCTGGTTCATTAAAAAACGGTCAGTTTTTATTTTACATTTTGTGGGTTTAAAAGTTAAAAAGGTCTGCACCGAGCGGCCGGGAGAGAATTCATTATATAATATGGGTCCACGTATAAAAATATTATATATTATATCATTAACAGCAGCTATATAACATAAAACACATACATATATATATATATATAATATATATACACAGCTAGTGCGTTTTATTACAATCATTTTTTTTTCGATTCCCTTCCACTCCAACGCCACGGCAGGGCGTACAATATATTATTATGTGTATGTGTGTATATACATATATATGTATATATTTATACATTTATGATTCGGTCGTATTTACGGGGTGTTTACCCAAACTGTAGGCGCCGGCGTATGTCTCGTCTGCGGCGGCGGCGGCGTTATAAGGTCGGTAAAAAACAAACTTAACGACGTAACTGGCAATCGCGGAAGACAAACGGTCGTTGCGGCGGACGGTATTATACATCCATATATTATATTATATACGATATACGCACGTCATATTTCATCGACCCTGTGTGAGCACGCTCATGCGTGTGTGAGCGTGTGTGTGGATAGACGATTAATATTGTAAAGGGTTACCGCTGGGAGGAGAAACTGGTTCCGACATAGTGGAGGAGTTATTGGTATCGCGTGCACGTGTGTAGGTACATATTGGCTTCACGGTGGGAAACGTTCGAAAAATCAACCACGGTAGGTACCTATCCCGAGTCCGACGCAATTATACATATCATACTCGTTACATATACAAACGATCGTTGTCGGGGCGGTGGAAATATATTGTAATACCTCAGAGTATACCTTGCCTGTATCACAATCATATTATTATTCACCGTTTTCGTATAACCGTACACATACCTAATTAAAACGAATTAATACATTTTTCCATAAGGTTTAGTTATCTAGAGGACGGGGTAACAGCTAGGGGGTGTACGGCACTCGGGCGATTGGACGTTATATGCGAACGACTTTTGGATTTCACCACGCCGTGTGTGCAGTGGTTTTTTTCTTCGTCAAAAATCACACACGTGCGTGCAGTACGAGACGATGGTATTACATTATAACAACGACTGCGCATATGTGTACACATATTATATCGCTCAAAACGATTATCGGCAACGACGCGTATTAAGTGTGGGACGGGGTTATTGCTCGTATACACACCGAACAGTGGAGATTTATGGCGATGTGTGCGGTGTCCAATGGTAAAGCGCATATTATATCCGACCAGATATTTTATTATTATTATAATATGAGTATAAATGACCCCTCTGAAATGTCATAAAACAAGATTAATTCAAGTCGGTTCGAAGACTTTATAGGTTTGATACATACCTACAGTATATATTTAATATGGAACACCGCGGATGTACATATTGTAATAATATAGCTAGGTATATACGCAGTGAATTTATAGAATAATTGATTTCTGACCGCCGCGGTTTCACTGTATATAATTACACACACGGCGAAAACACTTAACTCGTATTATTATAGGCCACCATCATTATTAATTACAGGACAGATGATTCACAAACTCGCCTCGTATAATAATATATAATATGCACCTATATATTTTATTGTTATCGTGCCGGGTACGGTGGCAAGTGGCAACAAGAAGTGCTTGTAAATTGTAATAAATTCGCTGGGGGTTCCCTCGGAGGCAATCCCTTGAATATATTATCATATATGTAGGTACCTATATGCATTTAATGTATGTGTGAGAGTGTGTATACTAATTTTAGGGCGTATATAATAAAAAAAATAAATAAATAAAAATGACCGTATACCGTCCGTTGCACGTATACCAGTCGAAATGACTAATTGACCGCATTTTATGGGTCGGCCACTGTTTTTAATTTACACCTCTTGCCTAAATGGTCCATGAAAAAATATTAAATAATAACAAACGTATATCGGTATAATGGTATACGCACACACAGACTCACAGACTTTTACCAATAAATCTTCTACAAATACGGTTTACACTATTTATACCTATATTGCATATGCGTATTGTTCTTCAAATAATCATTCATAGCCGAGTACATATTATTTGCTTTCAATTCCTTGTCATCGGCTAATGTTAACAATGCACCGATACGGAATGCACAAACGACACCATTCTTGTCTTTTCCGATGAAATAAACATTTTATAAAACTTATACTGCGTTAGAGTCGTAGTTATACTGCGTTCATCAGTTCTTTTCATGCGATGTATTCGAAAAACGAAAACATTTGCATTAAATCGCCATTGACTGCAAAACCGTTTCGTGATCAAGTTACAGTTACGTTAAATGGAAAGGAGAAAAACCTTTTAACATGTGTAATGCGCATTGGAACATGTCCATATTATAACAATCTTGTTTGCATTAACACATGAACACACGGCAAACTACAAATAAATTAGGTACTGTTAATGAATAAAATCAAAATTAGTTGAACACTGTACATAGTGAATAGAAAATACACTTAAACATTCCCAACTATAAAAATCAACAGCCGTATATTATACACTTTTTTTACTGCCTTGGTTTAGTTGAGTAAAAATGTCTTAAAACATTTTTAATGTACCGTAAATTTTGATACGTCGTATACACACAAATGTAAATGATCGAGAACTCCGCAGTATAATTGCTCTAAAATAAGGAAACAGATTATATAATATTATATACACACACATATATAAATTATTTTTGTTCATTAAACAGTAAACATTATTCGGCCTTCATCAATAAATAATTTAAGCCAAATAAACTGCAAGACATTGTACGATGTTGTTTAAACTTATAATAATTGACAAAAAGTTAATACAAAATATTAATTGATAAGTGCAATAATAGTTATTATCCGAGTTGTCTTTGTTGTTTTTATAGTTTTAACCAAATAGTTAATAATAATACGATTCCGCGGTGAGATTAATTAAATATTATGCGACATTAGCATTTGCATTTTATTATTTAATTTTTTATCATTATGATGAGTTACATACATATTTAAGTGCGCGAAATTAAATCTTTTCGCAAGATACGCATCCTTGGATGGATAAAATACAAAATGTCTTCATGCAGACTCCAGACGTGAATTACGGTTTAGGGGACGTATCCAGATTTACGACTAATAAATGTCTTAACGACACCAACACAGTACAGTACAACGGTTTGTGGGCAGGATTAAAGAGCCATTCAAAACGAAGTAAATGCGAGAAACTCGGACAATTAACGTTGCAGCATACACAGGCCCAAAGTGGCCAAGTTGTAAAAGTCAAATGGGTTTATTTAGAAGCCGAAACGACCGTAAACAACACAAACTATTATTGCGGCTGTGATACCGCGGCACACATACGAAACGCGTCTGATACAGCAGCGACACGACACGGTAATCGTACATTTTGGTCGATTTAATGTGATATTATTATGTACTGTATATTATTATGTGCAGCGGGTCGACGGCACACGACGACGAGAAAGACATCCCCACAAGAGTGAATATTCGTAAATAATATTATTGTCAACCACCATTTGAGATGTAACCCTGAGCCTATATGTGGACGCATATTTCTCACGGTCTGCAATATTCGATATATACCTATACACGCAGACGTCACATCGGCAATAACTGCCATTTGTCCTGTATAGAAAGTATACAAATTTAGACAATTAAATCTCACTAAATTTAATTAAAGTAGCAAAAACTCGTTATGAGATTATATTACTTCGTAATAAATGTTTTATTTCTAAAATTGCATCCGAAGCATAATTAATCTGTGTCAATGTATTATAATGAATTTTCCACGTAATATTATAAATTAAATTACGCAATAACCAACAGTCGTGGTATATGATGACAAACCTAGTCAGCAATTCTATAGGCTATATTATAATGCCACTATTTAATCATTACATTGTAATCGTGGCATCGTTCAATAACGATGCCACGATGGATAAAAACAATGTGGGGAATCTATGGGATTTAATGGTTAACACTCATTAGTTATTAGTAGGTATTTAAATTGCAAATTGAAATGTTTTAGTATTGTTTTCTTTATACTTAATAATTTATATTGATTATTTTAATACATTTTTTAGTTAAATATGTAATATAATACCAATGGTCCTATATAACTTTTAAACAGTATTGCACATCATTGATTATTCATTGCAATTTTTCAGTATTCAATTTCTAGTGACTATCCAATAATTGTAGTAGGTATGTTGATAAAACTAAATTGTTTTTATAATTATACTTGATTGGAAATAAATTATTACATTTATAATGACAGGAGACGGTTTAATGGTATTACAATGTTAAAAACTTAGTAATACAATAATAATAACAATATGCAGTCAAAGCTATATTGTAATAATATTTCAACTGATTGGAAATAAATTACACATTCATGATTCAATTACGATTAAATCGTTCGTTGGATATAATTTTGTAATATTAGAAATACAACGTTGATAGTCATTAATAAAGCCACGGTTACATAATAGTACGGGAGTTACTTTTAATTGGCATTATATTATTAAAATTATTTTTTTTTCTTAAGATTTTGTCAAAACTACTTAGGCTAGCCCGTTAAATGGAACGGCTTGAAAAAAAATACGTCCTCAAAATCGCTCTGAAATTGTGGAAAATCGGTTTAGCTGCGAGGAATTTCCTTCGCGTCTTGTAAACTGTCTTCGCTCTTCATCGATTGACGACTAGACCATATAGGTACGCGTTGAGCTGCAGACTACTATAAATTTATTGTAATAAACCTCTATAATATGCCGTCCTGGTCTCCCGTATATTATTATACGACGTGTGCGTGGTGTCACTGTCAGAGGGCCGTCAGGGGCACATACGTATGGACCGCCGCGCCGTTCGAGAGGCTGCTCGCTCGGAGGAGGAGGTGGGAAAAAAAGATCCCGTCGCAGTTTGTTTTCGAGTTGTACTCGTCGTCGTCGTCGCACAGCGGGAACACGTACACGTGTTTTCAATTAACCGCGAAAGAGACGACGGGACGACGAGAGCCCATAAATCCGCATAGGTATATACCAGATACCAGGGGACATCTACCTATATACAATACGACCGACGTCGATCGTCGCCGCCGCCGCCGCGTGTGTTGCAAAACACCTCGTTGCCGGCATGAATAATTCCCGATATTATAATGTACACACGACGATACATGTATATTATAATACGTGTACCGTATACGGAGGACAAAGCCGGCTCCAGTGCTCGTGTGTAGGTATTACGCGTATTACGCCCGCCACCGCCCGCGCGCGTCTGCGACTATAGGACGGCGCTCGTTGACTGACACACAATGCACAGCCGCGATTGCCGCTGAAACGCTCGCCGAACCGTCCTCGCCGTTGTGCAAGTACCTGCAACGCACACGGCGAAAAATGGATACGTGCTCACCATACGATCGGCCTGTACCTGCTATTATATTTTATTTATTTATTATAACGAAGACGCGCATAATAATATACAGGTACATGTGTATTGACTCTCCGGACGCCACCAAACTTCCAGCGACATAGCTGTTTAACGGATACACCGCATTGACTGGGTGTGTCTATACGTACTATATGCATGTGATATATCATGATGGTATATAAATATTGGAAAATAGTAGGTACATCTAAGATGATGGTAAAAAATAAAATATTCCAGAAACTGTTATATCTTAAAGTTATATTGACCATGAAAAAAAAAATAGATTGGTATAAGGGTTTTTATTTGCATTTCTTTAATAAACTGAATATAATTAGGACAGGAAACCTGTACGAATGATAAGGTATCTTGTTTGCACCTTGCTCATTGACAATAATCGTTATAATATAATAAATGTGAGACAATGACTTGCACCTGCATTAAAAATTAGAAAAGAGTGTTATCACTGGTGGATATCAATAACGGTGCTGCAGTCTGTTCATTGATTGTGGTGAAGTACGCGTGATTTACTCTACCATTTAGTTTCGATTATTCTCGCATACGCGGTTGTCGCATATGCGCCACTCTATTGTTATTATTTTATTCATGTTAGAAATCGTCCGATTGGATTTTGAATAGTGCTCGTTTAAATGATATACCTATCGCGCGACAAAGTCTGTATAAACTATAGACACCAGCTACCTCGTCGTGTTTCCCCCTTTGAAGTCACGACTGTCTGCAGTATATACGCGTGTTACGCAGATAGAACATGCAAGCTGCCGAGGGTTTTCGGAATGCATCTGAGAATTGTATGTTAAGTATGCATGATATGTAATTATATAATGTATATATTATTATAATACTCGTTTGACTTAAATGCTCGCCGTTTCGACGTAGGTGCGCAGCGGTTGCGTATAGCGATATTGCGAGCGAATGCACACATTCCCTTTGAATCTTTGTCGAAGCGACGATTCTATAATGTGTTCAACTGATATATTTTCGACTCTACTTCTGTTATAATATCAAATAATGTAACCTGCTTGTGGTTGTGTATAATGCATATAATAGAGCGGTAGGAGGCGAGTTTTATTTTATTTTTTACTCCGCGACCTGTTCCGGTCGACGGTTTTCGCCACGTGAACGTCTTACACGAAAACACTTCTTAACGCGTATACAATAAATACATTAATAAATTGTATGCGTTTCGACGCGTTTCCGATTTTAAAATTTACATTTTTATCGTTTTAACTGGCATACAAACACACGGAAATTATGTTTAATGGCAGTGTGAGAATATGTTCGTGATCGGAGTGATAATATTGGTAATATAATAACGTGTAGTCGATAAAAACCGTAATAAATAGATGATAAGGCGACGTTTCCAAATACAATATACCTCATGATACGAATGTATCTAATAGCAGACGGTAATTACAATAAATTTAGAAGAAATCAATTAGTCCATTATAAAACGTGTATACTGTATATTAGGTACACATTAAAAAAGTGATATTTATTTTAAATGCGATTTGATAACGTATATTCACGGTTATGGTATACGGATGGTATATAAACATGTACATGTTTATATACTATATTTTAAATATACATACGACAACTGCAGCGTTAGAACTGAATGCGCATATAATATACGTATAACAACACACGCCGAGATTATAATAATATTATATTATAATGCAGGTACGCGCCGCCAGATGGGTTTAATTGAAAGAGGCTGGCGATAAATTTTTACTATAGTTAATCCCGATAAGCCGACAAGTTGATTGTCCCGGGTCCGATATATTACTATACACCTATATTATAATAATATACACACAGGTAGGCCGGGACAATATTGTATTTTATTATTATTGTCGTTATGAAATCGTGTTTTGATACCAACTGATATTATTAATATACACCCGGGCACGCCGCCGCCGGTTTTCTTTTTGAAAAACATGTTTTTAATGAACCTTAAAGGAGTTTGACAAATCTACTCGCGTGGGCACATATAATATCTCTGCCTCTCGCTTCTCTCTCCCGCGCCCAGCGTCTGGAACGCGCGTTTTTACGCCACCACTGCCGACCTCCTTCTCAGCTCGGCACCCCGCTACGTACGTGCTTTACAAACGTTATGAGCGAGACGAAATTTACGAGTGTGTTTTGCCACTCTCTGTCCGTTAGCGGGCGGGGGACACAAAGTGCCCGGCAATACGCGTATACACCACATACTGGCAAAAGTGCACGTGAATAAATGGGGACACACATGCGCCGTTGTACATATTATTTAGTACCTAGACAGATTATAATATACACACTATACACACGGCATTTTGCAACACTGTCTGTGCGGTTTATGGGGAGGAAGAAACGCTTACCGGTGGAGGGTAAACGCAGCAACAGAAATCGATAATTCTAATTTTCTGTATATTCTTTATTGGGTTTTTTTTTTCTTGATACGTGTAACGTATTATTTAGACTTTAGTTACAAGTGTATACGAAGGGAGTATATAGTGGAAATAGGTCTTTATTATATAGTGGTGGCTGTGACCAAGTGGTAGACGTTCGATGGGATCCCATTCATCAACGTTTGCGGTTTTGGCATCTGTGGCGTCAGGAAAACCGAAAGTCGTCCGTTGCCCGTTGGCCCGGAAACGCCAAGACGGACGTTAATGTCTGACTGACCGCCCGCCCGTCCCTTAACACGCGACTTCCAAACCAGGAAACGATTCGCATGAAATATCGTCAGACAGTAACAAACACACAGGCTATTTCTTGGCAAGATAAGGAATCGGTAATAGCCGATCATCAAACAAGTAGTCGACGCAGCAGAGTTTTAAGATAAAAATAAAAAATAAGAAACCAACTTAAAACATAAAACATTGTTGTACTTTTTTAACTCTGTTATCTTAAAAAAAAATGGTAAATCGAATGGAAAATATTAGTTACAGTATAAACAGTGGGGTTTGGAAAAGCTTATCATAAACGATACTGCGTATTAATGTAATACATTCTTTTTTTCATACTTACTTTACATTTTTCATCAATAATGAATAAGTTGTTTTACTCGGTTAATAAGTTATAAGTTATAAAGTTAGTTATAAATCATTTTATTTGTAATCTCAATATTATTTTAGAATATCAAGTAAATTGTAATTTGTAGAAATTTACTATTTTTACTAATCTACTATTACTAGATTTATTATTTAAAACCTCATACCTAAAGTGTGACGGTTTCAACAAATACAAATGACAAAAATCTATTTTATAGTTTAATTCATAACTGCCAATTAGTATAATATATTTAGATTTGCTTATGCATAATTCAGTAGGTCTTTTATATAAAATAATGATTCGAAATTTCTTTGAGTATTAATGTTCATATCTTATAATATGATAGGTTTATACAATGATTTTTTTTTTAATTTTTCGTTTCGAGACAAACAAAAAAATGTATAATCTATTAGATGAATTAGCGCAATACCTACATTGCAGCTATCAAAATAATTACTTAAAATATTTGTATGTGAATACATACTAACCTATTAAACCATATTCTAAATACTATAATAACTAATAAGTAAGAAATAAACAATTCTCGAACATTTTACATTGTAATATTTCTAACTGAGAAATAAACAACAAACGTAACAGAGGTAAACAACCAGTTAAAACTTTAACAGTAGGTAACAATGGTAAAAAAAAATAAAAATATTAAGCTCACAGAACAATATTAACTCGCACACGCACGCACCTCATCTGAGATGACTTTTAAAATGTACTGGACCTAAAGTTTGAACGACACTGTTGATCTTTTTATGTATCTGTATAGAATTGATCTGAAAGCTTAATAGTCTCAAAGAGTACGCGCCCATGAATTATTAATAATATCCGCGCTAAATTATTTATAGCATCGGTCATAACAGTCGCACAGATCGGTGATTTAATACTCCACAGAAACGGTAACTGCCGTCGAGAGTCTATAGTGTAAACACAATATGTATTAAATCCGTAAGTAATACAACCGCGGTCCGAAATTTGAATAAGCTACTAGTATTCCGACAATCCTCAAAGAGAACACACATAAATAAACGTATATATATATATATATAATATATGTATTATATATATACAATATAATATTCTCGGAAATAGATTCCGATCGACTCCAGAGCCATAAAACATAATATTTCCATATTGTCAGAAATGAGAAAATGCAACAATACACACACACACTCATATATACACACATAAATACATAGGTACACACATATACACATTCACACTTACATACATCGTATCCCTTAGACTTCTACGAGCCATATAGGGTTGTTGGCCTCTATGTGAGTAATATGACGCGTGTCACCGTTTGGTATCTACGATTATACGTGACACCGAACATCCCAAATTGAAACCACGTGCTTCCGTTCCTTTGGCTTCCGAGCAATGCGTACGTATTACATACATATATATGTATATGTATACATTTAAAAAAAAATTAAATTTAAAAACACACGCACATATTTAGCCACGATGTCTTAGAGACATCAAGGAGTTAAACCGATAAATACCTTGCAGTTTTTAGAAAACTAAACGAATAGGTCCAAAGGGAGTCGTCTGTAATGATTTAAAAATATTTCACCTATTGCTTTTTTTCTCAAGTTTATTCCACCTACATATAAAAATACATTGTAAATTACAGGTCTTTCTTTTAACGAGTGCTGGAGTAAAAATCACAAGTAACGAGTGCTTAGAGAGATTTCGGAGTTAGGTCGCTCAACTTAATGTAAACAAACGAGGTGGTCTAGGGGAAAGAATAATAAAAAAAAAACAAGAAATACGAAATACGAAAAAGTAAGAACCCTCCGAGTTGAAAATAAATGGGGTTTCCTCGCAGATGATCATCTCCGCGGGGACAAAGAATCCTTGTTTAGAAAGCCTCTTTGTCCGAACAGATGTGCCGTGGATCGGAAGATACAATCTTGTAAAGGGGAAAAAAAACTTCAACCATTTCGGATTCATCTACCTGTTTAATGACGAGTTTTGCGATTGAAGAAGGGTGCGAGTAGTTATTTAGAGTAGTATTATTCAAGAACATTAAGTACCTAAGTGCAGTATTGGTAATGAGCTGTAAGTATACAATTAAATTAAATATAAATGTTGATTAAACAGTATTAAGGATTTCAAATGACCCTACCATCGAAAACAATACGTCAATGTAATTACTAATAATAAAATATAAATATGAAATAAATCGCCATCTGACAGTAACAGACATTACAATTAATGTTATTATGAATAACATTAAGTATATTAAGTACATTCAAACGAGGCTAATAATACAATTTACATTTTTACAGTCGATTAATAAGTGATTTTATGTAGAATCACGTGTAAGTACCTATAATAAGCAATAACTAATGGCCGTTACACATTATTTTACTTCGTTTTCTCAAACCAGAACACATTATATAATGTAGGACTATGTAGGACGTAGGTAGGTACATAATATTATAATTGACCGATTCATTTCGTGAGAATGTGGGATAATATTATAAATTTAACCGATTCTATAGCGATATATATTTTTTTTTCGTCCTTGATATATTATTCGTAAGACCCAGACTTAGTATTATTTATGTGATTATTTTATTTTTTACTTGATTGATTTGAATGTACGCTGCGAAACGATTTTCTCGACAACTGTCGCAACCTCTATTGTTTCATTTTATCGGGGTAATAATTTTTCCCATTAATTTATTCGGAAGTCTGTTTTAAAACGGTCGGTATTTAATCGTAGTTTTGCATCGAAACGTGGTCAAAGACCTACCAGATTTATTATTACTTTTTTTTAATGGACCATCCTATCGGCTTCATCAGCATCGGCGAAGAATGCTCCCGATTTAATTTCTCAAGCCGTTGATGTCTACGTGATAACCATCGCCGGAATTTATATATTAATAATGGCAATAGCTCAAAAGTTGGATTATCAAGTCTCTCCTAGGTCTAATATTATTTTAATTGAAGAACGCTGAATTAGGAACAGTAGGAAATTTTTTGATTTAAGATAATCATCTTTGAGGGACAAAAAAAATATATAGCAATCCGAACGAATTATACCCGCAGTTGACCGACAAAGTACGAACGAAATTTTAACGATATACTGCAAGTATATAAATATATATAATATGGGCTTGTGGCGTTCGATGAATTCCTGGACATATAATAATTATAATCATCACTTTTTCCCCCGCACTCGTCGCAACCTAAAACCCACAGATTGAGCATCAGGACGATTGGTTTTAGGGTTTGGGAATCATGTTTTTTTTTCTGTTCGTTTGTCACGCACACCTTCCAAAAGTGTCGTTTTAATGAACCAGTCTTGTTTGGGTTTTGCGACGGGAGCCAGCCAATTGCATATAATAATATATAGGTATACCTATTATTATTATCATTATTCAATATTAAATAAATACTCTTCACGATTACAGGCTATAAACGCGACGCTATCAATTCAAAGTGAGGTATTTTAAACGGACACATATAATGTACACGCATATACTAAATATTATTATACACGGATGTTAATTAATTTAAATTCCAATTACAATAAACCAGACCGCCTTGACACTACAACATCAGCAGCGTTAACTTCTCTCCCGCCTGCACTCGTCGTCGTCATCATCTCGAGCAGTTATATTATTTGTGTATACAGTACACCGCCGGCGGCGTCTAAATATATTATCATTATTATTATTACTGTTATATTATAATATTATACTAAAACATGAGTAAACCCATTGTCTACAGACCGCGCGTACGTTTAAATCACCACAGTAGTTATGCACCATAAACGATCTCTAGTCGTCGAGTTCCTATCTAATCTTCGCTGACCGATTCGGCGGGCATTGTACCGCACGGTGCGACAACCCATAGATATTGTGCATTTAATATTGATAAGATTATCATGAGTCATGACGGTACACTGCCCACCGACACCACAATATAATATATTTCAAAACTGAATTTCCGTAAATGCAAGCATTATAAATTATGAGCTAATGAATCGAAGTTTTTAGTTTTTAATTACCCTTAACGGTTATTAATTATTAAGCCTTTATTTTATTCCTAAAGCATCATTATATATTATTTAGTGTACGTCTTACCTGGTTTAATGTAATGAAGTTATATTTTTCAAAGTCAATCGAAATCTTACCTGTAAACAAAAACATAATTTTTATTAATTCAAAGGAACTTGATAGCATATTATTTACTATAAAAATCAAACACGCATTTAAACAGTACATATATATATATATATATAATATATGTACTATAGTATATTGACTAAGATTGGTTCAGATGTTTAGGGCTATTTAGACGTCAGATTAAATCGTATTTAAATAAACAAGCAAACCCGGTAAGTTTGTTTTATCATCTTAAGACATATGATATATTTATTGAAATGTATAAATATTATAAACGGAACGATTATCTAATAAACAACCTGAATATTATAGCAACTATAAAAAGAGAAGGAGATGAATCGTTTGACGAAGGACAAGATGTACTTGAAACTGTCAGAATGCAACATTTTTAAATAGTGCGTGTCAAATGTTCTATTTTAAAGTTTAATCGTATACACGGCTTACGACGAGCACGTCATTTAATAATACATAAACATTATAATACCAAATGGTGTTCAGAGCAATAAAAAAAAAACAAAAATTTTTCAAACAAGTTGCCGAACATGGCAGGTTTGACATTCCTTCGCGGTTACAGCGGTTTTTTTAATAATAATTCAATAATTTTATTGATAATCTTAATAATTTAACCGACGACTGATACTCAAATACTATACTAATACATACAGCCCTCCGGAAGCGTATAACATCTATATATTAACAATATAAATTGCAAACATATAAAACCGGAATCTCCAATTGGAAAATAATGATGTTGCAGTATTTTGAGTTTTAAACTCAATATAGATTAATAATAAACGGTAATTTTCTATTAAATGACAATGTGGCATTTGGAATAATAAGGGCTGGATTTACTGCAGACCAACTGAACATTTTAACGGTAAATTCGCTGGAGTAAGTTCGTTTTGTGGATGACGTTCGAAATCGAATATACTATATTATATGCGTTATGTTGATGCAACGGGGAGGAGAGCTTAAATTACGAACACGATATACATATAGTACGGGGACATTTGAATAACTCCCTCCGTTCAACCGCCGAGGTGTGTGCGCATCCAGTGGCATTATATATTGAAAAAGGGGAGTATATATAGGTACTATAATATATATATATATGTATATGGGGGAGAGAGATAGAGGACTACTGCTATCAACTTGGTCGGATTTGCATTTATTACCTACCTGGCGATGGGGCCTTGTGTAACGAAACCACTAGCACCACCATCGCTCAGCTGAATCATCTAAAAACGTGTCTTGTACCCAGTTTTGCATTTATTTTGCGGATCCGGTGACGCGTGATTTAAATTTATGAACTAAAAACTACCGAGGGGGATCGATGACACTCTGCTACAATGAACTGGGTATACATAATGATGAACAAGAGTGGATCGACTTTATATACATTTTTTTTTTTGGGGGAGAAATGGTGATAACCATCAAAAGTACAATCGAATAAGGGTCAAGATTCAAGAGCAGGATTCATCACACTTTTCATATCGTGAAACCCTAAAAATTTCAATAAGGACATGAACATCTGATATAATAAGTACTAAAGGGAGAGGGATCATACTATGTATTCCCCAAATAATAGAAAATAAAGTATATATTCGCACTATTATTATAATACTAATGCCACTGTTAATATTTCAAAAATGTTTCATACAAATGGAGTACAAATCAAACATTATATTTTATAAATCAAATACCTTTTCAGAATATGGAATACATATAATGCATAATATAATATCATGTAATAATATATATATATATATATATCTTATAGTCATACAATTTATAAAAAAATAACCTACCTGACGATATAAAGGTTTAATTTAAATACAAATTTAACGTTCTTTAAGCAAAAGCAATAACAAGGTTTATTGTTCATGTGTATTGTACATACATTAATATCTAATACATTATAGATATTAGATATAAATAATATACCATCGGTATGACATATTGTTTTTTTTTTTAATATAATATAACTTTTGATTTTGAATTAGGTAGCCAAGAATTTTGAAAGTTAACAATAAAATTTCAAATAAGTAGGAGTTAGCTATAGGAAGTAAAAATGAAAACTGAAAAACGGAAAATCTATACTCATTTTATTATTAACATGGAATGTTACTAGGTTATTAATAATAATTATTGTATATAATATATTGACAAAAAATATTTATAAGTTAACAATATATTATAAGTTTATACATTTTGCAGGTATTTCAGTTATTAGAGTTAATATGTTATTTCCACAAATACAATATATAAAATACAAAAATGTCACATAATACATATAAATACACAATGTTATGAATGTTACAATGTTCTATTATATCAAATAGACTTTTTTTTTATTAAGAAAGACAACTTACAATCTGTACACAATAATTACAATAAGCAAATTAGATAGAAAAAAACAGAATAAAATAACATGAATATCGTGTTAAGGAAGAAACCCTATGGTAACACCTCCTTTCTCAAATTGATTTAAAACTGAATACTAATGTAACCTAACTATTCTAAGCTTGTCACTAAATATTATGTCATTTTATAGAGTTAGATGCTTTAAATTGATTTATTTTACAACTATAAAAGCTGAAATTATAGTTATACTACATATCTCATTTGAATGAATTATAATTGAGGCCACATGGAAAATCGGTGCTATTATTTTGCCATCGTGATAATTCGAGTGAAAAAAGATAATAACTATCAAACACAGAATATGGGATAATATAATGAGTTATATATAAAATATAAAATACCTATACAACTACAACATTTAAGTTCTAATGTTTTTATGTTAGAACTAAATTATTATAATCATATGATTCATATTTCTGTTTTATTACTTTAAAGTATATTAATATATAATAGGTATATATATATATTAATCAAATATTGTTCTGTTCACGTCTTTTATTAGTCAGGTTGTTTGCAAAACCATTCATCGAGTCAGTATATACAAGAAAACCGACCAAAGAACCTCTCAGCCAAGTTTTCAAAAGTTCAATAACTTCAATATAATAGATACAGAAAAATGAATCAATACGGAAGCATAACGCGGTGCGCTACGCTGTTGAGAGTGTTTGCATCTTGGATTATAATTAAAACGGACACGGGAATATGATAGAGAGAGTAAAATAAGAAAAAAATATAAAAGAAAAAGAGAGAAAAAAAGGAAAGAATTATAAAGAAAAATATTTAGTTTCCCGTAATAACTGGCGGAGGACGTGCTATGCTCTGCAGCGTCGAAGTTTTCTGCCGTATCGCGAATAATAATGTATTTCCCCCATTTATTTTCGTTAGTCACTCGATAGCAGCACCTTTTTAATGCTGAAAACCTCTGAGAGGTATTAATATTCCATTAAGGGAAAAGAAAATTTGAATTTCGGGTGTTCCGCAAAGTTCAATCTATCCTTTTACATATTTACGACTGTTTCCATTATGCAGCAGTAGTGCCGCTGACGCCGCCGCCGCCGGTTCGTCCATATACATATTATATATACGGCGGCGGTGGCGCACAGGGAACCGAAGGGAGAAGACCTCAAAAACCGCCATCCGCCACCGCACATTATGCATTCAAAACCCCATCAACAACACACAGCGTCGTGTTTCGGCTTTAATGGTTCTTCCGGACGCCTCGTAGGAAATCTAACACTTGTTGGTCACACCTTACCAAACAACTTGTTGTGAAATGATATCCACACCGAGACCCAAATTCAAATCCATAAGTAAGAGTTATAAGGACGTCGAAAATGTTATAATCACATAAACGCATGGTGGGTACGTAATAACAATTTAATACCATCATAGACAAAGTAACGGACCAACTATGATACACACAGATGTTATGAGTTGCTGCAGACGAGAGAGCAGTAAAAATCCCACACGCTGGTGTTAAAAATAATATAAAACAAGATGAAGTTAAATTTCGAAGTTACTCTTCCTGAATGCACTCGCCATCAAGAAATTAAGAAATAATTATTTCAAGACGTGTGTATTGTGTAATACATTATTAGAGCTTTTGACTATTATAGGTAAACATGTTCAAATATGAAAAATTAAGTGAAACCTATTAACTTTATTTTAAATACAAAACAATTTACTACAAATATAACATGATACCATAAAAAGACAAAGCTCATAAACATATTCATACAATTCAATATTTTGTTTCGTTTTAATCGTTATACATATTGTTAATAATACAATTATTATTAATTTAATAAAATATGATGATGATAAAACCGTATGCACAATACAGTATTGTTGTAATTTTTTATAATGCAAAACGACTGAAACGATCCTTTCAAAAATAAATATTAAATATGTCTATATACTTAATAGACTATACTTATGCGGTTCTCCCACACGGAGAGAATATAACTACAATATCTATGGGCTCCAGACAACAATATTGAAACAGTACTAGTTTATTGCCCACTACCTTCTCAGTTTCGATATGAAATAAGAAATAAAAATAAGAAAAATCATGCAGCCGCCGGGTTTATGGTACACGGGCTACGATATTTATGATGTTAATGTAGGTTTTTTTCTCTTATTAATGCACAGAGGAAATAAATAAATTCATATGATAATATTTAAACCGACCAAGTTTCGTTAGACTGAAATTTCACTCGAAATAAAATATTTATGACACACGACTGTGTGCGACCCGGACATTTTCATACTTTCATTAGCATAATCGTGTGCGCGCGCGTGTGGTAGGAATTGGCTGCGAAAACGAGGGTAATTTCCCCCCCCCTCTTTTTCACTCTGTTCGTCTCGACTGAAGTTCACTACGGTGCGTTCTAGTATAGGATTCAGCGGGGAGAATATTTTAATTGTATTCATACATATATAATGCGAGCGTGTGTATCCTGGTTCTCGGAGATTCTTGTCATAGAGTTGGGAAGGGCTAAAGGCACTCCGGGAATGTCGCCAAAGCGGGTTACATAGTGCATATTAGGACCCCCAAAAGTCCACAGAAACTTTGGGAAATTCGAGGGGCAAGGATTGCGTGATGGTGGGAAATAATTTTACCGAAAAGGGCCGACCGAACACACACACACATACATAGTAGTGGTATAAGTTATAACCCTAAGGAATGTTTCAAAATCACTGGTCTGACACGATTCCAAAACCAAGAATTCATAACTACTCTGAAGTTTTTCTATCACCCACAAAGGAAAATGTGTTTGATGAATCAACATAGTAAAATTTGTTGATAATATAGGTATAGGTACATTTTATATTTGTCATTAATTTATATTATTTTCTTGTTACAAGTTATATGTATAACTATAATATACATTTATTTGATACAATAAGAATATTATTTAAAATTTTTAACAATTACCTAACTACAAAAAATATATTTTTATAAGGCTATTTATTGTTCAACCAAATCTAGTCAAAAAATACTTTAAGGTTAGGTACAATATTTATATATATAATATGGATATAAACACTATACAGTATACATACATCCGCTCTTAAATATATTCCGAGCAATAAAAAAGGCCCGTAAATGAATACGAGGTAGGGACAATTTTTTTACCGAGCTTTTATTCCTAAATATATTTTGGCCGTTAACAAACCGTGACTAACCACTGTTTGTTTTGTAGGATTACGGACGTTAAATTAGCGTTTCGAAACAAACAATCGAAAAAGTAACATTTGCGTAACCCCCTTGCTCCAGCTACCAAAATAAAAAAAAGAACTTTTAAAAACTTTTGTTATACATCATATAGAACTGATGGCTGCAGCACACGAATCTATGTTACACTGTAATAACGATCGCGCAACATTAAACAAAACGCGCGTGACAACCCGTCGGACTAAAACATCGAAACCGTATAATATATTATAATATATTAGGTATATTAGTATACCTATAACCTATGTTATAGTGTCTTTTCAGCGGAAATTAACCGGACCGCCATCCGTTTTGTCTGAACAACATGCGACATATTATTAATATATAACTATACAATATACTATATAGTATTAGTTTATCATCACTAGCCCATAATATACCGCTTCAATGTATATTATGCTATGGACATTATTATTGTATACACGTCGTAATAGCGAACGTCTGCCGTATATTACATAATATTATATTATTATTATGTGTAATATTATTATTATTATTATTATTATTATTATGTATAGTCTTGTCGAACGGTTATCACGATCGGAATTCACCACGTGGGCGATACCTGCATGCGCGTTTTGTATTTCCGCCGCTGCAGTGATATGGCGAACAGCGTTCAGCTAACGTCCGCCAGATAAGAGCAACGAAACATTGTGAATCTAATTAAGGAGAGCGCATTCGGTACGCACAGGAGTAAAGATTGTATCGCCAGACATGAGGACACAGCGTTGTAGTCATAGCTGTACGTTAATGGGTTGCACGTTATCTGTTAATGCCCTACTAGCTTCGGTTCTGGCCCACACGTCGACGTCGTCGTTTAAAAAACTTTGTCGGGATTTTTTTTTTTCATTTTTTGTTCAAACTCCTAACAGCCCTCCGTTTACACCGCTATTAAAAAATTATTATTTATAATATTCACGATAATAATCGACGGTATTTTTAACCGAAAAAAAATTCATCATCCAAACACTCGAATAGCATTGATCAAATCTTTAAACGACCGGTTATGAAAAATAATGTATTTGTATATATACCTACGTACGATGTACATATATATATATATATACAGTATATAATGTACGTGTGTTTGTGTAAATCTCTCGGAATATTATATTAATAACCGTCCGGTGCACTTTTGTCACAGTTCAGATACTGGAGTTTTGATTTAAAAAGACATATTGTTTTTGTTTACACAACAATATTGCAAAATTACTACCTACCCTCTTGTTTTCACAGTTGCGACTTATCATATACAACTTATAAAGACACATTTTCACGCCATGTTTGAAAATCAAAACCATCGTGACGTGAAACACGATCCCTCTCCAGATTTTTACCCTCTCGTCCAATCTGACATATGTAGACGAGATGATATCCTCTCCCATGAAGCATTTCTGTGTAGATTCTTTTTAATTTGTGTCATTTCCACGTAGCGTGACACAAAAAAAAGGGTTCTTTTTAGTCAGTAGACCGCACCGGGCGCGCCTTAGATATATAAAAAAATGAATTTACTCATTAGTCGAGACGATTGTTTCTGTTCTGTCTATGATACTACTATATTATAGTACGCAGTATTATTACAGTATAATATTATAATTCCATCTTCGAAGTATGTGTCGTCGTCCCACAATAACGGATTTAGAGAAGGTATGTTTTTTCTCCTCTTATATATACACGCAGACACGAGTCGTCTTGGTCGGCACATATTGTGGTTGCTGTCAGAACCCCAACGCTACATCACTATTTCATATTTGTACACCGATGGAAACTCAATACCCACCCAATACGTATACATAAAATATATGTCGTTGTTAATCAGCAAGGCGTTCCGGCCGTATGTGTGATGATGTGGGCCTCAGCCAACGTTTTAATATTTACAGCGCTAACACGTTTGACACGTTTAAATATATATAAAAAAAACTGTAAGTTTTTATTTTAGAAATTGTTGCAGTCTCCGTTAAGTTTGCTAGTGGTTATTTCCGATCGACCGCGACGCGTATATACACAATAATATTATATGCACCTTTATGTGTTATACATTAATATTACAGGAGAGTATATTATAATTATATCGAGCGACACGTCTTATCGCCAAGACATATTGTCAAATTTCACATTTAAATTTAAGTGCATAACAGAACCACTATACGGGGTGATATATTTAACGTAATATTTAACACTCATCATAAGCGTCCTATATTCTTAAGTGAAATAAATCACACTGTATAGTTACTCTATAATAGTTCAACAAGCACTGCATGCAGACAAAAGTGACACGTTATTGCGCCCAATACTTATGCTATACTAGTATACTATATTCTGTTCACCCCGAAGATTAGCTCGTGATTTTATCTTTTGTTATTAATTAAAGGCAATGATTTTCCTATTTCAAACAACATATTTTTGCTTAATTTTGCATGCATGTTAAATTATCTATACAGATCAAATTCATAGTAAATTATATTCATGCAAGATCAACTGTTTGAAATAATACAATTTGTAGTATAAATCAAAATTCAAATTTCGATTGTAAAGAAAACAAATGTATATATAGGTAAGTACCTAATACTTTATTACTATAAGTTACAGTATTGAGCTTGCTTAGTCATACAAATATATAAAACATTATAATAACCTAATCATATATAACCTCACTAAAACAAAGTAATATAATATATTCATAATTTTCCTATTCACATTTTAGCTTTCTCTTGAGCTTCCCTGAGTACTCTATAAAGAAAAGCGTCACTCAGTGGATTGTGCTATTGTGTCGATAAGTTTAACGTGTGATTATAATTAACGTTGATAAGAAAATGCGAGACTTTTTCCAGCTAAGATCTTATTTGGTAACCGTAGCATCTAAACCAGAACTAATTACAAAACTTCGTGTTATATGAGTGTCAAAACAGACTGCACTGCAGTATAGTCAGCTTGAAAACTATTCTTACGGACCGATGCCCTATATCGAGTAGTCACGTCGAGTGTAACTATTATAATAACATCTAATGAACATCAATTTTATTTTTCTAAATAACAAACGCAAACGTAGGTACATGTGAATTATTGTGTTGGTCTCGCCGTCGATGTTAAGCGTATTTTTATTTGTAGGCGCTGGTTTGTAAATCACATATACGCGTTACTTACATTTAATATTAAAGTTATACCCAAAGCTGTTTATTTCATATTAATAAGTAGCTGAGGAGTATCAGATTACATGAGATCAAGCGCCCACGCCAAGCTCTCCGGGGATCCAATTCGATATCACTATGTGTTCGAGGTTGGGTTTATCACCACAACAGATCATCCTCTAAAATATGAAACATGCAGGTCGAAATTAGAATAAGATTTTAAATTGTATAAAATAAACTCCTATGGGAAAGGTTTGTATAGCGTTTTAAACTAAATTATTACAGTGCATATTTGTACGATAGTCAATGTAAAACCAATGCCGTTTGTTACGTGGAAATTAATTCAAGAAACAATTGATAAATGCTGACAATTATTACACTCGTCTGTCGGTTGAACTTGTACGTTTTAAATTAATATGATTGTCTCTAAATAGAACCCCCTTGTGAGAAAGACTATTGTCTATTGACTATATACATGATTATGCATATTGCTAAACAGTTATCGAGTATTATCTATGGCTGGACCTATACGGTTGTTTCTATCAACAAGTTCTTATAGTCGTACTCGTACACACTAACAAATACAAAGGTTTCTATGGAAGGTAATATAATTTATTTATTTAAATAAGTTACATCCCACAAGGATAAATAGAAACAAAGCTATGCACCGCATTTGCATAAAAACATTTAAACGGGCACACACACACACACGAAATATTACTAATCATATAGTCATAATAATTATTAGTTCAAAACTTCGTAATTTAAATATTCATATTTATTTAAAGATATTAAAATAAAATTATAAATATTTACATTCAATTGATGTATTTTGTGAATAGTCAGAAACTAATATGATGTTACACATAATGATAATTAAAAACTATAATAATATGTAGTATTATTTTTACAAAAACGGTGATTTACATATAATCAAATAAAGCACTATTTACATAAAATGTTACCAAATTAAATTGAATGTTTGTCGAAAATTGGATACGATTTTATTTAACAAAACCTGGCATCAAAAAAAATATAATAAGCACCTATATTAATTAATACCGCTATAGTTTATTGACATAAATCTTAGATAGTTGCGTCTGACAACTGTATTGATAAAAGTAAATAAAAGTTTTTGATTTGATTGAATGCAGTTCCACGAAACTGAGAGAGCACATTATTTTTGTTCGAAAAAAAAGTTCCATAAAAAAAAGAAAGTTTAATAAAAAGAAAAAGACAAATTCTTGTTTTACACGAGCAAATAATATTTTCAAGCGACTCATGTGTACCACCATCAACGAGTGTTAGTGAAGCATTAACTAGGTAATAAACAACCGTTGCTGAACGTCAAAAGCAAAAGCGTGTTGTGTGTCGCTGACGGTTATAATATTATGCTTAGTGATGCAAAAGTCAGGTGTTGGACATGTTATTATTTTTAGTTGAGGGTTTCAGTCAAAAGTTGATTTTAATCTCGACAACGGCAGATACCTAAGGATGAAACAAACAATCAATGCGTCCTTATTGTTCGCCTAACTTTTAGCTTATAATATTAAAATGAAAGAGCGAAAAGAAAATTATACCCCGTCCTCGTTAAACCTAGATTCGTTTTATAAATTAAAAATATATGAAAACCATCAGTTTAGTAAGTTAAATAAACCCGTGAGACTGAGAACATTTCGATAAAAATAAGCCACCCTATATCGTATAATAATATAAATCCATTAACTGTGACGGACGTTTTATTCAGGTGTTTATTTTTATTGTTTTGTTAATCTGAGCGTTTTAATTGGTTACCGCCATTTTAGAGACGGTTGAATAACGCTTACGCGTGTAACAGTAGCCACGAGATGGTGACGAAATCGTCGTACGAAACAAACCGATAACACGGAGATTCGAGATGCCGTCAACGGTTACACCAAAGCACACCAAAAGAAAGAAAAAAAAATGTCTTACAAGCGATTTTTGAAGGGGACGAGCAGGCAGCGGTTCATTAGGATTCCAGTTGTGGGGTTGATTTTCACACCGAGCATATACCGCTGCTATATATAGTGGAATTCGGTGATATTGGCTATACGCGGCCACACGCGGCTATGAGGGAAATTTCATTTCTGTCGCCGTCCTTTTGTAGCGGAGTTGGCGCCAGCGGCTTTCTCCCTCGAGGGTATAACAGCCGCCCCGACACGTTTGATTGCTTCTTCTCGCCCCTGTGTGCACATCTTTCCAGAGCCCATTAAAACGTTACGGTTCCCCGACTTTTTTCCTACACACTTTCAAACTTGGAATATTTTATTACCAACACACGCTCATATATATATATATATATATACACATATATATACACGTGGCCCTCACGCTCGTCCGCAGGTAAAAACTACTCCGGGATAGCCACCATTAAACTTTCATAAGACTATATATATACGGTTTTTATAATGGAAAAAGGTTATCGATTGACTTCCTATGAAAGAAAAAACATTTTTGAAACACGGAGGAAAAACAAATTTCAAATAATTGCCAATATTTTGCATTACATAAATTATTACGTTACTTAAGCGGAATTTACGAAACGTTACATACATATTATTTTTTTTTTTTTTGAATTCCTAAAATATTATATTCAATTCAATTTTCGAGGTTGCATAACCAAAACCCATTATGAGTTACATTGAAAGGGGGAAAGAGCGGAGAGTTAAAATGAATTTGGTATATAATACACCATACATATATATATGTGAGACAGAACAATACTATACTGCGGACATATGACCAAATTCTCATCGTGGGGGGGTTGCTTTTCCCATACCGTTCAGAACGATCGAAACGCATTACCCAAAAGAAAAAGCTTCGTGTGAACGTTCGTTCGTGTGTGTGCGTATGTGTGTATATGTAAGTGAGTGTGTGTGTGTGTAAATGTATACATTGGCAATGTTGATGCGGAGCAGTTGTACATAGCAGTCATTTACCTTCACCCCTACACCAAATTATTTAGCGGTTCGCCCATTGTTGGCCGACCCCAAGGGTGCACTTTTCCTCGGGAACTTTACAAATGTAACGGCAGCAACTTTTGCGTCGATTCCACTACACACACCTTCTATTGTCCATCGGCCATCTAGTTAATGGTATTAATCCACTTTGGCCTTTGTTTTTAAAAAGAAACACTCGAAACGAATACTAAAGATACTTTTCTATCGAAGAGCGTTCATAAGTACTATCACAAAGTGAAATTTAATTAATTTAAAATTGTAAAATAGTTTAATCTACAAAAATACTCACGGACAAAAATAAAACCGTTGTCCAAGTATCTGCAATAGTTACCCATCAACACAAATCTAATATTTGTGTTGTACTATTATAAAAGAATAAAATTATACCTACCTACATAATATTATATACTCGTATACAAGTACCAGGGCGGACGATTTTTTTATAAACCGGTCATTACCGGTATCTAATATTAGGTAGATATCACAATATCCAGTATTTTTGGTAATTATTTAAAATACCATTATTACCAGTAATAAATAAATACCACCAATATCTAAAGAGTCCAAAAAATTAAAAACAAAATAAAATATTTGTTTTGAAAATGTATACTAAAATAGTCAAATTAAGCATGTTTAATGATTAGTGAATGTAAAATCATAATATTATTTATCGTTGTAGTACAATATGTAGTGTACATTGCTGAAGTTTAAATATATTTCAAATCCTAATAAAAAATATGTCAAGATAAAATATATTAGGTTTTGACGGTTTTGTACTGCGTATCCGGTGATAGCAGAAAAAAATATGGTCAATAAATTTATATTTATGATACTACAAACACATAAAATAATGTACGTGTTGATAAGTAGCAATATAAACAATAGTGTGATCGAACCCCGAAAACATTACATCTGCACCAGACAATCAATGGAGCACCTATATTCATGAAACATGCATTGTAGAGTCATATAAGTATATAAGTGACTCGGTGACACATATCTGTTCGAGTTCTGACGTTGCTATTATAATATTTTTTTTATAAGCTACTACTAAATATTTTCAGATAAAAATCAGGCAAAAATCTCGTTTTTATTTGTTATTTGTGGTAGTTACTATACGCTGTTGCAATGCGTTTAGTCACACGCAGCGAACGAGCGCTATATTATGCGTAGCTACATTATAGCAAATCATAGGATTTGTGTACGTAACAAAAGAAAATAAATAAAGTAGTAAATAAAAAATGAGAATTCCGGTTTATTTATGAATAAAATTTGCAAGACAATTTCATTAAAGAACATTATTTACGGGATTTAAACAAACCGGGTGGCCGCCGAAATGCAGGGAGGAGGGATAACAACGGTTTACACATCTTAATAAAATAAAATATAATTCTTTTTGGATTTGAATATCAACATAACTTTCGATCGGTGAACGCGATAAACCGGGCGTAAAAAAGCACGATGCGTTATTTTAATGGTTATTTTATTCCAAAAATGGTGGACCGATGAAAGAAAACACGCAGGCGATACCTTATACCATTTTATTATTATTATTATTATTATTATTATTATTATTATAGACGACCCAACGCGCGATACGACCGATGACTTGGTCTGACCGTCCGAGACACATTCATGTTAGGCACATTACATCGTACTTAACCGTTGTCGTCGAACGCATTACAAAACGGGCTTAATCGTCGCCGAAGGTGCGCGCATGTGGTGCCCGCGTGGGCGTTTTAATAATAATTCATATTATAATATTGTGATATTATTATAATATTACATTTTTTTACGTGGAGATAAAAATAATAAAAAATAATCTCGTGTGTATCGATAATAATAATAATTCAACGTTGAGTTTTTATCACATCTCAGGTAAAATATTACATACGTTTTCCGTATATAACACACTGCTTTTGCGTTGGAGGATTTCGTTACACGCGATTTGCTTGTTGCCGCGTGTGCTCATGGGCGCGCACCGAGAGATACAATCGTTTTGACAATAATAGCAATGACGTTTTATGCAAATTGAACTGTAATATAACGTCGCGACGCGTCCGACGCACAATATTACGATTTGTGATAATTCATAATGTCCATTGTAAGCGTAACAAAAAACTCGGCCCGAATAATATTATTTTAACCTCGTACTGACCCCGAGTCCTACACCCCGACATAAATGAATAACGCAATCAAATGATCAGACACGATGAATTTATTGTATACGTATTTCTACAATTTATTATTATTATTATTATATACAACACTACAATAATATATATTATATATTTTATATATTGGCCAATCGACGAATTATTTTACGGTGACATATTTGTCATTTGTGTACAGCAATTTATTAGCAATTGATTTAAATTGAAACTGATTTTCGATTGTTTAACAAAAAGTATTACATACCTATATAATATTATTTTAGATACATCAGAAGGTTATTAATACAAATGTAAAAATTTAAAAAATTAAGTATTAACGATGTTGCAATTATTAGTCTTTTACAATCAGATTGTACTAAAATGCTGTCTAAAATGTAAAAATATTATATTGTTATAAGCATTATCCGGGTTTGAAAGATTTATTTTTAATAAACTAGTTTAAAAACCGGATAGCGATGAACCGGCATTTAGGACTTCAGCTACATATATATTATAATATACACCTATATAGAACATATTTTATTTTGCCACAGATTCTGCTACGGCTAAAGCAACAAAAGGAACAACGACAGGTAATCGTTAATGAAAATATATAGTGTGTTACAGAGAATCTGAGTATTGTAACAACATCTGCACTTACTAAAAATGCATAATATATAAATGTGTTTTTTTTAACATAATATAGGCAGGCACGTCATAATATTATTTAAAATATTTTACTTCAACTTCGTTTACTAAGAATAAAATATATTCAAGACACGAAAACATCAATAACAATAATACATTTAATGAATAAATATTATCTAAAATATAGGTGCACGTGTATGTATAATATAATTTTCTATTTGAAGAATTATTACCTACATTTTACTAGAGTAAAACTAATTATTATTATCGGTATTCGGTGGTCCCAACGACTGGCGGATGGTATGGGTCAACATCTAAATGCTATCATCAATAACCCCAATAAAATCATAGTTGCGTCGAGTTACATTGGACGTGTGCTTCGAACTCGTGTACATTGTGACAAACAGACACACAAATCATTGTATACATGTAATTGATATATTTATCACCGTAATATATATTTTTCACATTTCAAATTCGATTCGTCCCGGGGTTCTTTTATTTTCATAAAAACATATCTCACGTTCGTTGTTAAATCGATTCAAAAGGTCCAAAAGAATTATTATTATTATTATTGGCGGCTGGCCACCTAGTTTGGGTGTCAGCTGCTGGATGTTTACAATGAAACTGTTTTATTAGATTAAATGCGGGTTGACCACCGGTCCACCGGTCGGAATATTGGCCGAAGAGTAGGGGTCACTCTAGCAGGCCCACCGAGGGTCATGGCGTTCACATCGTTCAACATGATAGCATTCTGGGGCAACATACAAGTCAAAGGGATTCAGTACGTCCAGGACCTCCTCCTATGCTGGATAATCCTTTCCTACGACATTGATAAATTGATTTTTTTTCCCCTATTGTATCGGATTTAATAATCACGAACGATGCAATAATGTATGGTACAAATGTTTAACATTAATTTATTAAATAGCTAAGATTTATAAATTCCTATAAGGTTTTAATGTGTATGAGTATACTCAGAGTCCACATTGGAACAATAGTGCTTATGGAATTTTAAAAATTAAAAATGGTTATTATTAATATTATGATGAGCTGTTGAATGACATTGTTATACATTTATTTACTTAAATATTAATATTAATTCGATTCTTGGGAGTTTTCGTGTCGATATATAGGTAATAAATGCTAATTATTATATAATTCGTCGTAAATTAAATGGAATATGTTTTTACCTTATGCGTTATAATATTTCAATATTAATCGACTAAAATTAATCATAGGTAAGCGTCAATGATAATCGGAAAGCGTTGTAATTTTTAATTTCCCAGTATACTAACTAAACCGAACGAATTCGCTAGTGGTTTTAATTTACCGTGATGTGTCCGTTTTTGCGATTCCATTGGATTATGTCTAATTTATTATGCCGTAGTGATGTTGCTGTTTTTTCCCCATACGATATCAACACCTTTCGGTACATCGGGCTTAGTGACGCCCCAGGGTAACGTTTGAACCGCCAAAACACGGGCTAAATGCCGTAAATTTCCACCATAACGCTTACACGTACAACCAGACATAAATTATTACACAGGCCCCAACAATGGGATGGATTTGACTATGCATGTTCTGCTTCGAGTTCTACATTTATTGTGTTTGGCCCCTCCTGGCACAATGTTTTCGCGTACATACTATTATTATACACATCATTCATTACTTTGGAAAAATAGAGAAAGAACGGAAAAATAACAACCCTACGGTACTCGATAATACGGACTGTGTGTATAGCGTCATTATGACGGCGTAGAATAGAATATTATGGCATTAGAAAATTAGCCGAAAATATTTTAGGCACCGCCACGGAAGAAAATACACAAATGTTTTATTCAACTGAGTCGGCAAATTTACATAGCTGGAATTAAGTAATTTATGCATTTTTTCATGCGAAAGCTTTCCATAATTAATTTTAATCAACTGTTATGAATAATGTTACCACTGTCGAAAAACGAATGAGGTTTCACAAAATATAATATATTACCTCTCGCCGATTACAATTTGACAAATAAATAAATAATTAAGTATTATTTATCATTAAAAAGATATAATATGCCATGACACTTTATCCAGAAAATTATCTTAACTAGTCAAACCGATACTCGATTATTTTTTTTTTTAATTTAACAAATAAATTATACAGATTAAAAAATAATATATTATGATGCATTTCTTTATCACTAGTAAATTGAAACTTCAAAAATACAACTCAATCAACAAGCACAATAAATATAAGTATTTCTAGTAATGTAAATATGTAATGTTTACTATAATTTCGTAACAATTATTTAACTTTGTTAATTTTTTTCATTGTTCTAATGTACAAACACAAAGTAAATAAAAATAAAAAACTAATTTGTTTACAAAATGACAATCAAATTAATAGAGTAAATCATAGATTGTCTAGTACCTACTTTAAAACAATTAGTAGGACGATTTAGTGATACAATAATTCATTGTTACAGTAAATAGTCGAATGAAATATTTTTATTGAAACTAAATACGCCATTTTCCATTAAAAATACGAATGTAACATAACTATATTGGTAAATTTTAACTGTTTTAATTTAATATAATATATTTCGAAAGTCAATTCTCAATTTACAAATCATTCCGATGTTATTTCCGTATCTAATCCATCTTCCATAAATAAAAAGTAAATATTAATTTATATACTTAAATACATTTTCCAAAACGGAAATTGACTATGGAAAGTATCATACGGAAGTATGGATGACATTTAAAGTATATTAAATGAAGAATTCACCCTCATCTCCTCACTCATTTCTGAGAGGAATTATTTATCGAATAATAAATTTAAATATGATGAAACAAGCGATTTGAAATGTTCAAAAATTGCTTCTTACATTACACTGCAGCCACTTCAAATAAACATTCAGAACCCTTTACTACTTCAATAAATAAGCTCCATATACCTAGTATGCACAATTAATTATGTTTATTCATATTTTACTTGAAATTGAAAAGGTTAGTGACTTCAAGTAATATTTGAACAACTACCTAGATATTACGGTAATGCTTCAGCCGCCAGACCCACTCGTAAAAAAAATATTACTAAAAACTATACGAACAAAAGCTAAAGGGCAGTTTTCCGATATAAAAAAATCTATACTACGTATACGGACGAGCGTAACCCACGTGGGTCCGTGACCGAAAAAAAGGGATCCCTCGGAGAAACAAAAGGCTTTGGTTTTATTCGTCAATGGTCGGTCTCTAAATCGCAGCTGCCCCGTTGACAATTTAATCGCAGATGTTTTTTTTTTTTTTATACTAGCTCAGGCAGCATTATTATTATCCGGCACAAAGGGATTCCGGTTACCCCCCTTTTTGGACGAAATATTTCGTCGTAGGCCCGTGCCTTGACGTTTATTGCGAACATGACATTCATAATGCGCTATACATATATTATTATCAACCGCTGAGCGTACGCCACAAGGGTGCCAATAAGACGTGTGCCGTAGAAAATTGGGAATTTTCATTAACGCCTCATTATACACAAATATGATATCATGCATAAAATTAAAAATCAAATTACAACCAATAAATTACTAAAACAATTGAGTTTTTTTCTGTATTATTACCTGATCAGTATTCGATAGAATGGCGATGAAATCGAGACGTTGGACAGCAGACACGATAGTAATCTGCAGAGAAAACAAAAACAAACAGTAAGTATTATCCTCGGTATTATTATTTGAACCACCTAATAATGAACACGTGCAAATACACAACTAGACAGAGATGGTTATTACTTATTAGAGAAGAAGCGGCAGGGTTAATATAAGCAGAGGTTTAAAATTAGTTGTATTTTCGGTATTTCGTAGAGAGCTTATTGCTATTTTCGACACGTATCATATTTTGTGCGGTTGATGGGGTTTTGCACGCCCTGAAGGCAATTAATACTTAGGCTTTTGTCATCGCATCCAGGAGAGGAAAAACGGGGAAAAAACATCGACAGAGCTTTTCCAAAAATTTCCCCTGAGGCGAAGACGAGCTTTCATTAAACCAAGTCGAGTGCAGTGTATTGGTATTGACACTTCACTGTACGTGTCACGGGAAAAAATAGAGGGGGGAAATGTTATATTGTATAGACTATATAGATCCATCTCTTGGTCAATCGCGAGAAAAGTAAAACCACAACGGTGTTATTTTACTTCTTTTGACAATATTATTAATTATAGAAAAGAAAACTGTGAATAAAACTCAAAATCGATAATGTATACGAAAGTTAAATCTGATAAGTACCACCTACGCTAAATCATTTGAACACAGTCCGCCGATAAACCGTACAAATCTATTGTATGTAATATAATCATACCTATATTGTGTAATATTGTAACGGAACATAACAATACTACGTACTACGAAACGTTCCATAAACAGCTGATACTTACATTACAATATATTAATATGAAACGCTGAAGTTCTCAGCATCACAATAGCCGGCAGAATGTTTTTTATTTCTTTAATTTTTTTTCAACAACCGGCAGATAAGATATTAATGTGCGTTTTATATTGTCATCATAATAATAATTTAACGATATAAACACTCACGTGGATCACGTACGAGGGGGTTTCTGGAAATGAAAAAAAGCAACCGTACTATTGTCTTGATAAAAACCGCTAGCAAAAACGTTGGTTCGGACAACCCGAGATAATAATATTTACAATACAACAAAAATGTGGAAGATCGAAACAGAACGAATATTGTACCCATCCCTATGCAGCGCTTCATTGGCAGGCGGACATAAATCTCTCCCACGAGACCACTTGTTTCCAAACTCAACACTGACTGTTTTCACCGAGAGCGCAAAGAGAGTCTGCAGAAGGTGGCAGTCAGAGGTGGTAACCGGATACCGTAGTCTTACATATTAGGTATAGTACCAATACGTGTACAACTGTACACTATAATAATAATATGGACCTGGCGTGTGCGTATATTATTGTGCGGACCGTATCGATAAGAGCAGTGTGCAGCGCCGCGCGCGAGTTCGACAAGCGTACATAATAATTCTTTTATTACACGTAATTGCTATTAAAACACACGGTTACACACTCTTCACGCGATGTGTTTCGTCTCGTTTTCCCTAAGGTTTCGGAAAACACGTGTTCTCTCGGCACACACGATAAATGAATTATAATGTGGCGAATAACTGGTTTCGTCCTGTTACGTCGACGACCGAGATATAATTTTGTACGCCTAATATTGCCAACGATATTTTACTTTCCTTAAACGGGCGGTGCGAGTTAAAATTACAAAAAAAAAACCTATAAAATATAATCTTACATCGGGCGAACGTTGATACGGTAATTATACTAATGAGATCGACAATATGCGATATGTATAATAGTTCAACGACGGTTAGATGCTGTCTATGTGTGCGGTAATATTTTCGACGCCCATAACATAGGTATTCCTACCCTATATAGGTATACTACGGAAAAATTATGGTGCACAAGGACTGTATATTATTGAATCCGTAGAGCGATTCCCAATTTTTTTCCCTATACCTACATATTATTATTATGTAACAAGCTGAATACGGTTAAAAATTTTTATTTGTTACAAATATTATGATAATACCTACATATTATTATAATAATTATTATTACACTATCAGCATTTATCTAATAACGCACAATGATGCGTGGGCCGATACAATCGTTTTTTTCCACTGAATCGAACACAAAGATCGATTCTCATCTATGCACCCTAGGCTTGGGATCTACAATTTCTAATTGAATCCAATTTAAATATTATATCGTATTATATATAGTAAGATTTAATCAACTGATACGGCGCGCGCATAGTAGATACAGGGATAATGTCCATTATTAATTCAGCGGTAACCTGCAGACACGATAATATTTTATTAATCAATAAAATTATAATTCCGTGTAATTATTATTTTACGAACTACTATTTTATCCTCGAGACACGCTGGAAAGTAATGGAAGACTACTACTATGTTATTACTTATTATCATTATCATCTCGAGTATCAATTGATCTCTAGTATTAAAAATGTCTCGATTAATGAGCATCGACACGTCGTATTATCTATAATAAATAATATTCACACCGTTTATACGTACATACATTATTATTACATTTTATACGTTTGCGGCTTGCATACACATAGGTAGGTATATGTCTAAGTCTAATATGAGTAATATTATGTAATATTGCAAGTACTCATATGGTTTGCCGTCAACATAAAAAGTGTCCTAATAAAGCCACATTAAATTGAATTACATACCTACTACTTGGACAAATTGATTAGTCGATTAGTCTTAAAACTAAATACATGTCCTTTCACAGAGCGAGTGAAATTGAAAAAAAAATCTATCAAATTAGGTATAACATTTAGAAGTTTTTTTTCAATTTTCACGAAAGAATTCCGTCCCTTCCGATTTTGGGATAAATGATCGCGCCCATCCGCACAAGACATTCGACCTATTCCGGATTTCTGGTCCGTCACGTTGTCGTTACAAGAATACCATTAAATATTATAATGTTATAATATTATTATAACGTGCACCGTCCGCTACATAATAATATATACATATATTATGGCCTTCTATGGTCGTCGTTGTCCGTATGTCGCGCACGCGTTCGGTTGGCCATCTCATATACACAATGAAACTGTGTCACACGCACAAACACTGCTGTGAGCCTATGTCGACTAGCCACCACATACGTTCGATTATAATAATATAATATGTATATTGAATTATAATATATGCGCGATGGCTACCTACTACGACTGTTGTACATCATCGTAATAATATACGCACACAGAAGCCATCCTCCCTAAATAGAGACGATTCTTGATCGTGTCCGTGTAGCAATAACAATGCACGCCCCGATGACTCGCAACAATTTACGCGGTAATTGAATCCAAATATTGTTTCAGGACGAGAAATGCATCCAAAACATGTACGATATTATTATGTTTTTAAACAGTATTATGTTTATATAGACGACCCGGCTGAACACAATAATATTATAATTTATAATATAATATAATTTATACGATCGTACACGCACAATGTAATATTATTATAGCTACCTCCTGGTATATACGTCGTGTCACCGGCGACACCTTAACGATAAAAATATAATTAGGTGTACCATAACATTACATTATACTTATTAAAGCGACGTATATGACGACTTCCAAACGTACAATTCAACAACAACAATAGTAATAAAATAATAATGTACAAAATATATGGTTAATTTATAACGGTTCAATGATTTCAGAAACGTATTTCTACGTGTTTAACGAAACGTGAATCGACACGTATAATGTATAAAGGTGCCTATTAAAACATTTATGGAGTGGATGATTTTACACGAAAACTTAGCAAACTTTGCAAACTTTAATAATAATGACTACTAATATGACTAATATGACTAATATGACTACTCAGTAGTTATTGGATTTTACCTGACGTACTGTTTCACTACAAAAGTTCCAAATCACGATTACCTATCCCATTATATTATATTATGTTGTATTTGACTATACTATATACGTATGGTATTTAACTTATAACAAATGTTTTCGAATATTTCAAACGTTGACGAATGTCATCTTATAATGTAAAATTTATATTTTAATCATAACCACTACTTTTACTAATACAATTTTAAAAAACTAATAATAATTTAATTAGTTGCATATTATAGGTGTACCTACTGTAACCTAAATATTATTATTTTCAATACATAATTTATACTTGAAATCTATAAAATATTAAAAGTCTCAAGTAGAACGAAGTAGTTACATTTCGTATATTAAATCGATTGTTTCTTCAAAAGTAAAAAAAAAACATTTACAAAACTACCATGCTATTATTTTTAGTTTGAAATCAAGATATAAAACGAAAAAAGAACTAAAACGGATGAGCTTTCGAAATAGGCCCATCTCTCCAGAGAATTCCTGTGACCGGATAAAAGGTAAAGGGAAATCTGGCTCGTGCAAGACGTCGGGACCTTTAAATAACGATTGGATCCCGTTTTGCGAATAAATCCATTAGTTTTGAATCCCTCTGACCTGTTGCCCAAACACATACCGATTTTCAAGATATATAATTCACTGTCGAAATAGCAGTTGGTGGTTGCTCTACATTCATGAAACCAATAGCCAGAGTTAAATTTAAAACGTGTTTCCAATGTTTGTTTGAAAGAAATAAAAAACATTATTCTTAATGTAGACGTACAAAACCTAAATAAGTTAACTTAAAAATGCATTCATGTTGTCTGTTTGTTAATTCTTTGATACGGTCAATTGGATATTTTGATAATCCATTTTATTTTTATGATCTGAACATTAAACTCGGAAAATACATTTTAGATGTTATAGACGTAGGTACCTTTATTATTTGTACAAAGAACAGCATTTTATTGGATTGAAAAACAAATGTCCCGAAACGAAAAATGGTAGATACTTACTAATAAAATAAAGTTTCTCAGCACATAATATAGAAAACCGTTTAACCAAAATGAACACGATTATTGAAAAATCCAACATAATAAATCTGTACTATAGACCAGAGTAATAAATCCAATATAGAACCATATTGACCAATACAATTTAATATAAAATATCAATTTAAAAGCAACGAATATAATAATATAAAGGTATAGGCACTATAAAATAATATTTACGCTATTCCAAAAGTTGAGTTTTATACTCTAACTATATACCTACTCAGCATATCAGTTATACCTAATACATTACTTTGATATACCTATATAAATACTTTTTAGCTACGTATTAATTGTGAAGAAACATACAAATTGTATTTAATGTCTAATGAAGTACCTACTATTCGCTACCTACTATTATTACAGTGTACTGTAAATTATTATATTATTTATATATGAGTCGTTTTTAGGAATTTTTGGTGAAATAAATATCCTATTAAAAATAAAAAAAGCTAGTGAAGTAAAGCAAGCGCTTTTGTTTTTAAAAAGCCTCGTAAATAAACGGTTGAAAATGAGAAAAATGCTGGCCTTCGGGAAAATGTTTGTCCTTCTCCCCAACAGTAGTTATTTTATACCTGAATACTCGGGGGACAAAGCGATATATTATTCCAACTTTACTGTACCCCTTTCTCCCCAACATCCGTAAGTAATCCGTTATAAATTACCGCTATCGCTTCTATCTTCTGTATACGAAACAAAAATAATAAGAAAAAAAAGTTAATAAAATGTAGATTTCACTTTGCCTCGGGACCAGTATAGTGATTGAAATCCTTTATTCAAATGTCTACGTTACGTAAGAAGACCTTTTCGAAACATTTTTTTTCCCGCGAGATATTACGTTTAGGTATACATATTTTTATATACATCTGTTGTGGCATATCATACAGATAACCAGTTTCTTCGCTACTTTAAAAAATACCCGCTCATACAATATCCTCCCTGGGTTCGTAGTGTTCCTACTATATACATGTATCGCATACGCCGAGGGGAACAGATTTATTGCACATCTTGAACGACGCAAGCTGTATGTCATTCGGGATCGACAACAGTCACGGGTCCTCGAAAGTTTGTATAAAGTTCAAAAGCCGTTATTTTTTCCCTTATAGAATGAAAAAAAAAATGATAATAAAAATAAACGAAAAGAAACCGAGCTCTAACCCGCAAATTGTTTCCTTTGGATAACGTCCAAGACTACATATGGACGGCCAATCGAAGAGGCGTGTTTGTATAGCTACTTTTACTGCCTCTTGAAATACATGGATATAAATACAATAGACTTTTGTAAACATTATTCCAATCGCCTGTGTAAATATATATACATACGTCATGCGTTCGTTATACCAGCCAATCGGTTGTTTCGAGATTTTATTGCAATTTTTTTTCCACCCTCGGTCGTATATTTATGTGTAATTTCGAACATATAATGTATATAAGTTCCACATAATAAACGCGCGTGCCACACAAACCGTAAGTTGTTACCATCGTTCTCATTTTAGACCATGTTATATCTCATTTTTATTTTCCTAATGCAAAAGCTCTACCCCGAATACGTTTTGTAAGCCGCGCGCGTGTGGGAGTGCTGCAGTGCGATTCCCAAGTGAATACACCGGCACACATGTGCCCCCAACTGTTACGTGAAACGTTATAATATTTGAACAGCGTTATTATTCTCGGACCCATATTATAATACGGACATGATATAATGGCTAACACACTCGAAACGTCTCGGTTACCATCATTAGTTAATTAAAAAATAAATAAATGGAAAACATTTAAACATTACGTCCGCTCTTTTGAATCTTTTGTCGTGGCCTCGACTCGTATACGTCAGGAGCAAATCAATTTACTGACAATATAAAATATAGGGTTCGTATAGTCCCGCGTGCGCTGTTGCTGTTTGTTTATCGGACGGTCAGCGCGTGTTTGCCAATTGTTTGCCAATGCTGTGGAAGCAACATTGGTCGAATAATATGAGCTTTTGTGTGTTCCATTGGGGTAAAATACGTTTTGTTCGGCCATCTGATTGACATACTAATGCACATTATTCTGAACAGTTGTTTTTAAACGTACTTGTTTGTAATCCATACAAAATATAATAATATATATTATTATATACAAAGCGCTCGAAATTACACATCACGGTCGTTGGTATATCGACATATGCCCGACGCAACAATATAAAATGATTTTACTGATACTTGACACCGTGTGTAAGATACTTAGATTTAACTTAAAAGAAACGAAATAGTAGATATATAACAAGTTACAAGCAATTAACAATTATATAATATATAATATTATGATATACCATCATACCTAACACATCATACACAATATAGTTTGTAGGAACAATAGATATATAGGATATATTTTAAGTTGGGTACGAATTAAAACATAGGTACTATACATAAAATATTAGGCAAGTAATAATAATTTGTAATAAACTGTTTAATGTTGTATACGAGGTAAGCTAACTATACGAAAAATTTCTAAATATATTGAACCAATTTTGTTTTTATTTGGTAAACATTTACTGTTTTCAAATACATTATGGAATGTAGCGAACAATAAAACTATTATTTGTTTGAACACAAAATATAGATTATGTAACATCATCATCACTATAGCCTGTAGGTCACTTGGGGCAAATTAAGCAAATACAGAGACAACATAAATATGAAAGCATACAATATATTCGAAGCGGTATGGCCTTTGTCACAAATTCAAACACAAGAGACCATTCGATTTGGAAACAGACATACAAATTATACCACGAAATAATTTCAAATAAAATATGTAATAATATACATTTTTCACTACTTGGTTTTTTGAGGTGTATCATTTTTTATTTAGTTGTTTTAGCATACAGATAGTTTCAGATAGGTACATACATTGTGTACCATTTTAAAAATAAAAATATTTTGGATATAGTATATCACTATTGGTGATGTCTTTTAATAGAACGCTAACAATATATACTTAATTTAATAGTACAACGGATGTAGATATTGTATTCGTCAATGTAGATATTTCGTCCAAACAAGCATAATATAATACATGTATTATCATTATGCATCAGCAGATTACAATATTGAAATCGCGACTACTGCGCAGAATAATGATATAATATAATTCACAACAATAATATAATTGGGTAGAATATAATATATACATGCACTATTTAGTTATATTGTATATAGGGTTGTAGACCAAAAACGCTGTTCAAACAAGTAGGTACTATAACCAAAACGCGCTTTATCAATGTATATATATGTATACCTTAGTAATAGGTATCTGGTATGTATATATGTAATAATATTGTACATTTGTTTGATTATACTTGGCAGCCGCCGCCGCGCCACCGATGGTCTCCACGCCCCACAAAGACCCTTCTTGTGTCGTGCACACACGAGGAGCACGACGTATAATATACGTGCATATAGAGCGCGGTGCCCATTGTGTGGCGACGGCGGCCACGTGACCCCAGACGCGACCCTTCTCTCGTGCCACCCCTCCCACCGCCTCCTACAACGCCGCCGGAAGGGTCTTTGGACACACCGTATATACCACCACCACCTTTCACGCTCAGCACAAGCTAATTTGACTACATGACGCGCTTTTCGTGGGCCACCCGCTGTTTTTGCGCACACGCACCCGGCGTGGACTCTCGCTGTAGTACAATATTATGTGTATACCAAAATATTTAGGGGTTTGAAAAGTATAATATTAAAAAAAATAAATTATAATATTAAATAAAATCGCAAAATCGATATTACCCGCTATAATGTAACTAATATATAAATTCAATTTTACTCGGAATAATACGCGCGAAATTGTGGAGGCGTGATGATATCTCTCATGCGAGCTGGTTTATAATAGTATGTCCGCTTAAATAGCTTTTTGGTTGATAATGTGTCGGCGGAATTTTTTTTTAAGAAGCTTACGTGGTATAATATTATATTATACCACATAACCGTCGAGGGTACCCGTTAAACCCGTGTTTTTCGATCTAATCTGTCATTGGGACGTGTACCGATAAACTCATTATTGTAAAACCACGAACACATGTTACTTTCAGCTAATACCGTCGAACGGGCGCGGCGGCGGCGTAGGGCCGTCGAGTATTATGTAAATACTCGTTTCGAATCCGTTTACATTAGATATTATTACCGATTCGATTTTCGTAATATTAATATTTTTTCGTTATTTTTTTTTATAATTGGGTGTAGTTAAACAAACTTATTGAACACATGTTACTTATGAGATTAACAAAATCAATACTACCGCAATTATTATTAGGGACGTGATATTATTACACGCCGATACAGAAATATAATTAATAACGAAATAATGAAAAGTAATTTTAAGAGGTACCTATAATGATATTTTCAGAACCTATGCATATTATACCTATATGGTTAAATGCTATGGAAATTGGTTATAACTTATAACTTATAAACGTGTTTGTTTCAAAATTAGTTAGTAAACAATTCTATAGAATTGAACAAATAAAAACACTGTATAGGTACACTCACAATAGCGATAGTTTATAGTGTAAGAAAATCAATACGTAAAAGTACACATATTAAGCAATAAACGCACATGATAATAATATGTTAGTTGTATTAAAAACTATGATAAGTTTCTTTTGTACAAAGGATGTATAAACAAAGCAGATTAACCCACATCGTCGTGCAATAAAAGTGTGCACTTTAAGAGTATAATATAGAGAGCAACTTTAAGATTTTTAATGCATTTTAAGATCTTAAGGAATTTTTATGATGTTATTTTATGAGTCATTAAAACGCGTCTTAGGAACTTAATAATTATTTTTTTACACTTCAAAATATTACTAGTCTTCGTTAAAGAATCACTTATGAGTTGTGATGTTTACATACAAACAGTTCATATATTATATTCAACATTTTCAAACAGCCATTACTCACATTTTGTGAACAACAGTTAATATGACTAAACATAAAAATATTATCTATGAGTCACAAAAAGTAATTTAAACTAATGTACTGTTTTATCGATTTATTAGGCAACTAATTGTCTAAAATAAACATAGATTTATATTAATTCACATAAACCTGTATAATATTACATATACTTTAAATTGTAATCCTATTGTTTGGAATATTATTTGAATTTAACTCAATGTTTTCTTAAAGGCATTCTGTATACCTAATATTGTTTTACCAAAAAGTTTCAGGAATTTAACAGAAACCCGACTCCGATAATCCAATCGAACATTCGTTTACGCACGATGACAGGATTCCGATAGGAGTAGGTTGTTTGCTCGTCTACCGTAGTCGTATCCATCGATTAATGACTGGCATACATATTTTGACATCTGGGCGGGTACCTCAACGATACACCGGCTTTAGTGATCTCGCTTAATAACAATATCAAAATTGATAAATATGCATATTTCTACATGAAGACATCGGCTGTCTAGAACGCCGAATGATTAATAATTGCTAAGTGTAATAACAAAGCCATAATTTCAATATATCTGTGACTCAACTATGTTTTTATTTAACTAGTCCAAACAATAAACTTATATAATTTTATAAATTTTATGTATTGTCAATGCATTGACATATGTAAAGTAATCATTATTTTTAAAAACTGTTTAATCAGTTCATTATTTATGTGACATTTATGTTTATCGCACAAGACCTAAAAAAAAGAATATGGTATTTGATTCTGAATAATAGAACAATTATATTGAACAGTATTATCAAAATGAAGACATAATGTGTTCCAATGAATTCGAATTTAGGCAACAACAAAAAAATGATCATTAAATGAAGCCTTTAAATCATTATAAGTAGACAACGTAAAATTATTATTGAAGTAATCTCAACAATAAACTTTATTAAAATAGATATAAAATATTTTTAAATATGAAAATGTTTCCGGCCAGTAATTAAACAATTTGTTCATAAGAATAAAGCAATAAAAATAATGATAATATAACCGGGTACTAAATAATACATATAAGAATCAAGTACAATATCGAAAACTATTATGTTAGATATTGACACCCCATCATCACATGACTAAGTATTTTTTTTAATTAAAAGGATAGTACTTACAACTTGATTATGAGTATTAAAAAACGCGTTTTATGTTTGAAATATTTATATAATATTTATTATAAAAAAAATACGAAGTGGTTATAGAAAACGAATAATATTCAGTATTCTATAAAAAAGTATAAGCGCAAAGAGAATTCAGAATACAATCAATTTAATTGTGCTATTATAATAATAATATTATTATGACTATTATATGAGATTTAAATAATATAAGTATGATTAATACTTTTCTTTTGATTTCCATTATAAAACAACTGTCAATGATTTTCGGACATAATATATTTACTTATAGTTATGTCGTATGTTTATTGTAAAATAATATGATATACAGGTAAATAAACCATGTAAATATATATAATAAATAAATAAATAAAAAACACTTTAATTTCGTCAACAGTAGAGTGGACTCATATGGAATCTCTATTGGTAAGAAATTCTTCAATGATAATTTTAAAATGCAACTTTGTAGCCTTGTATAGGTACAATGTACATGCACCCTCTATCGATGACAAAAAAATTCCCTACCCTCATGCAATAATTTATAATACGATATATCGTATATATTATACTATACACCACTCACAAATAAATTAATATCGCAGCTGGGTACGATGATTGTGTGATTTCTGCTCCCCCGCGTTTACAATAGGTTTCGGACGATAAGCTTATATCCGGTCGATAGCAATAATATGTGCCCGATATATACATATAAGTATAATATAACATCACCTACACCCCAACTTCAGTGAACTTTAATTTCATCTGTACTGCATCTAATTCCCACACTGTCTAGATGACTTGCCGAATCCGGCCATGCACAATACTTGCTAATTATTATTATCGATACCAACTGCGGAGTGCTTAAAACATTGTGGGAAATTATACCAACTTCTGTACACAGAGGTAGCAGTGCGTTAAATGATTTTGTTTTACTCGGTCCGTTACTCATTACGTGGTTAGTGAAGCTGAATGGACGTTATTAATCGACAAATTAATGATTATGTATTTTTTTACACATATTAAAAAATGCAGGAAAAAAAGATGAAATATAAACATTGATACTTTCACCATAATTAACAGGTATAAAAAATATATCAAACAAACTCACTATTAAATAATTTATAGGATTTATAGGATACGACATACTCAAAATAGTACCTAAAATAATATCTATTATGGCGATAGCGATAGACGGAGCGTAGGTAAAAAGCAATAAGTCAATATGATCAAATTTCTATCGTTATATTATATGGCATTTTGTAGAAAATACGTATCTACGTTTTACACAGTTTTCCCTGTCAAAATATTTGTGAACAATTATCTGCGAGACTGTGAACAATTAAAAACCATTAGTCAATACAGATTTCTTTCGTTTCCTGAAAATAGGGATTTTGACTTATTATCCTTTTTTATCCACGCACCATCTCGTTAACTGTATTTCATTGTTTCTGTTATCAAAAAAAAAATTAAATGCTTTTAATATAATAACTAATAAGCTTCAATATTTTAGTAAGAATCTTGAGTACACTCCATTTTCATACGCTACATATTATATTATTAAACCTAGTTATAATTTGAAATAATTCATAAGAAGCGCTATTGTGTTATAAATTATAATGATGTAATTTCGTTAAGAACTGTCACTAAACTACGTTATAAGTTATAACTTGTAGCCTGCGCCGCGTATACTATGACTATGACCTATCAATCTTTTACAATGCTTATTATTTATAATTTTCATAATTTGACTCTTAAAACTACAAATTACACAGATAAAGGATAGTTACAATTAACTACAAAATACAACAAGAGAACTACAAAATAATCTCAGAAAAACAAATAATTAATACAATTATTGAATTTTAATATGAGTAATTAAATATATACGTAGGTACCCAATTCTATATTTTAATAATTAATACTATTATATAAAAGATACTGCGTGTTTTTTTTTATCTCCTTATTTTACATAAGCTATATTATTATTAGAATGGTGGTGGTGTCGGGGCGTGTGCATCTCGTCAATCCTCGGCCGGTTCCTCTCGTTACACAACAAACACCAGCGATGATATGCGTTCAACATATACCCACCCAAACGAGCATAAACATAATAATGATATATAGTAGGTAATAATATGTAGGGAAGATAAAGGGAGGAAAAATTGTAACAGAATACAGTTATCTTACAGTTTAAAGTGGAAATACCATTTTTTTTTTTAGTGAAATGTAAACATCAGCCCCCCTTTGGACATGGAGTAAATATTCTGTTTCTATTCAATCTGGATTACTATAGCCGCTAGTGCGCTACGCGTTATCTGAAATAGGAGGATAGTCCTATACGATAACTGATAAATGTTTATGAGGTTAAACTGTAATCTGGTAAATTTCTCGGTTAATATGTTCGTATAGTTCCTTTAAGAAGAAAATAAAAAAAATAAAATAAATATTGATACCATCGTCACCAGGATACGAATATTACACTACCAATCCTTTGTTTACCGCTGATGAATTTACGAGTCCAACCTGTGCACGTCATGAGCGGTTTCCAGTCGTAAATTCGAATTGAGAATCACTCAAATATGGTGCTACGGAAACACGGTGATCGTAAAAGCGAAAAAAAAATTGGGATAATAGTTTGCGGTAACATAAAATAAGGTTGTACGACGTTTACTGGGTTTTTTTTATACGCCGTTTATAATGTCCAATATTTACTTGTTTTTGTATTCCAACGTATGTGCAGATAATAATAATTTTATTGCTTATGCCTTCAAGTCATAATAATCGTTTTCGAAATACCGCGTGTATGGCTTCCAGTGTTCCACAATCGGTCCGAAACAGACAAAGTAATCAGATAAACATTGATTTATTCGCGGTTAGCGTATTGCAGCAGCCTGCAGTTGATCAAAATGATGAGACTGCGTTCCTGCGACACTGAACCTCGTGGATATTTTCCCTTTACGCCAAGTTTTTGTTCAACTACCTATAGGCTATACTGTGTACAGTGTCGCATTGTAAAGTTTTTTTTCTTCTTGGTTTGTAATTCACATTCACTAATCGTGTAGGCGTGTCCCTAGCGACAAATCATATTTAATTTAATAATAACAATAACGACGCGTGTGTTTGCCCAGGTACGTACATCGAACAAACAGTTTTTACTTGTGCAAAGTTAGCTGATTTATGTCTGGAGTTTGCCCATTACGTAGAAATAGTGTACGGAATTCAAATCCAACGCTATCAATCACTGCAGAACTATAGTAGAAATATTCTGTCATTTGATTGGCAACATGTGGATTATTTCAATGTACATACTGCTTCATTTACATACTAGGTAACTAATAACTACTAATCGTGTATTAAGTTTAGTCAAACTGTGTTTTACTTCTAAGGGAGTAATATAGTTCTACAGTCAATACTAAATCTACAAGTTATACCAATATTGAACTGTATATTCTATTCTATAGATGTGCTGGTTTTCATTAATATTTTACTGTCTTAACCGGAACGAGGTTATACCGAGAATTAAAATCACACAACATCAATTAAACGGAAAATTCAACAAATGAGTTTTGTTATCTTAATATAATTATTATTTAATTTTGACCATTTCCCATTAATTGAAAAACAACAGTTCGTAGGTAATAGTGTATGTTATACAATACGAAGTAAAATGAATAGCATTATAATAGGTATAGCCTAAAGGTAACTGGTAAAAGTTAAAAATAAATAACATTACACAGTTTATTGTTTTATGTTTTCGGAAAACTAAACTCGAGTTTGGTCAAAATAAATAATAATAAGTTTCGTAAAAAAAAAAATAACTGTTTAAAATATATTTGTTGTGAAACAATATATTATAATATATAGGCACATACCTTTTTTACATAGGATTTTTAGTAACGCCCGGTGTATACTTTCCGACAAATATTATGTATACGCCAGCCAGTAAAACAGTTTACGATGATCGTAAAACAACGCAAGATGCACTGCACACGGCAAGGTATAATAAAAGGTATAAAACAATAGCGGTGCAACAAATACGTAATATATTAATATACAATATAACACACACAAACGTCATCCGAAGCGCATGTTTTATGTTTTGCCATATTTTTTGGTACGTTTTTCCAGTGTTTTCCTTTAATACGATTGCTAAGGAACTCATCAATCATTCGGGCTAATTAAGAGTGTACCACACTACCACGCAACGGAAAGTCACGCCCAGCACGTAGTGATTTGTTTCAGACATGCGCGCCAGACCGCCCGAAATAGCACACACTATACCGTATTACCATCCGCTTTGGCGGGATATCCAGCGGACAAATTGTTTGCCGACACACGATAGGAGATCGTAATATTAATATCATCGGCGTGTGGTATATACCCGAGATACCATTGAACCGGAACTTGCAGAAAACCGCAACGGACGGTGAATATTATAAGAAACGCACTGATTTTAGGGAACGATTGGGTTTTTTTTACTAGAACAACGTCTCGTGGCGACTCGGGTGCAATCACGGATTTGCCGCTCCGGTGGCTTCCGTGTGGCCTCCGACTTGGTGGTATCGAAATTCGTGTATAGTCGCGATCTCGGGTCACACAGACGCACGCTAAAATCTCACAATATTATGTGCGCGTAATCCGTACATATGCATATTGCATATGATAATAATATGTACCCATACATAATAAACATATGCAAACTCGCAATGTAAAACAAATGATTATATAAATAATTCCAAATGGAAAAAAAAAATGCTTGCTATAGATATAAAAAAACAGAAAAATCCTCTATTGTTTTATCGACATTTGAACTAGTTGATAATCCAAGAATATTGTTAACTCTCCGTCTCCATGACCGAGTAGGATAATAATAATAATAAATATATAATATAAAAAAAAAATCATTTTCTGCTTTCTTGTATTATGCAACGCTGTCAACATTATTTATTGCGTTTGGAATTTAGTTTATATTATTATTATACTATAAAGTTGTAAAACCAGGCTTCGGCGAGAAACTAATAAAACACTAATAAAATCAACTAGCATTTCTATTCCAATAAATTGTTGTATGTGTACCAACTTTTATATCGTATGGAGTTCATATAAGCTTGGACGTGTCATCTTAAGAACTCAAATATTGGCCGAAGGTTCGAGTCCCCCTCGATAAAGGCGTCAGACGGTAAACATTAAGTTTTTCTCCACACACGCATACTCGTACGTAGATAAGGTGTAATATTATGAACACTATAATACACACACCGCGACCCACACAAAAACATGTAATATTATATATATTACCGTATGGCACTTATGTAATTGTTCAATTGAGATGGTCTAATTCTAAGAGAGAAACGTACGCGACATACATAATTCATGTACGTCAATGAAAAATATCCACCGGATCTACGAGTTTAAACAATAGTATAAACTATAATTAAACATTACAAATAGTACTTTTAAATAGCTCTATACCGACATCTAAGAAAACATAAAAAAAAAAAAACAATAAAGTGGACGGAAAAAGAATTAAATGAACACTATACTTAAGAACGGTTATAGCCACAGTTGAGAAATTAAAAAAAACCAACAATTTTTTACAGAATATTTACTAGGTAGGTACTACAACAGGTAAAATTATTTACTAGTAGACTTGTACGTTTTAACCACTTTAGTTATTGCTTATAGACTAGGTATATTATTATAGACAACCATGTTACTCAATAAGGTATATGGACGAGTATATACCCATTTCAAATGACTCGAAAATCGAAGCACCAATTTTGAATAGTGAATTTTACCAAAAATGTTATCAAGTAAGTAATCAAATTGTTTGTGTTATTGTGTCAAAATAATTATTTAATAAAAGCATAAAGAATTTATTACATCAACAAAAATAAATGCATGAAACTAAATATTCCCTTTAATTATCTAAAATATTTTAAGTTTTAGATAAACATTTTGAATAAGCTGGTTTCATTTTGTTCCATGCTAATTAGTAACTTTTAGTATGTTGGTAATATATTTACAATAATAAATATAGACTTATTTGTGGATATTAGTTTAATAATATACTACATAGTGTACATTTTTATACTTGACAAATATTGACACATACTATTATAAAACTACCCGATACCCAATACCTACGTTACACACATTTTCAATGTTATTTTTAAATATTTCTGAAATTAAAGGCGCGACAGTTGTTTTTTTAAAGCCAGAATAACAAAAAAAACTAATTAATATAAGTAGAATTTTTAACGGCATATATTTGTTCAACTCGGCCTACAACTAGAAAGATAACGATACCTATTATTTTTTTTTTGTTGCAAAATGAATACTTCAATAGAACCTAATTTTATACTAGTAGGCAGGACACTACCAGCGTTAAATTCAAAGTTTAATGTTAAAATAATAGAAATATGTTTGGAACAGCTTTCATTTATAAATTATAATGAGCTATTCAGGCAAAACTAAACAGTACAAATATATTATTGTACAATAATATAGGTACTTAATTGTTGAAGAAAATAGTTTAATTTTAAACATAACATTCTATATATAACTTGTAATAATATTATTCAGTACATATTATATACAGTATACCTATACAGTTTTTGAAATTAATACAAAATCAATGTTTATTCAAGACTATAATAATATAAGAAAAAAAAACCGGACAAGATACAGCGAACGTTGGTGTTAACCACTCGTTTCACTATTCATATTATAGTAATATGGACTGATTTTGATGTGCATAATCGTCACATTTGAAAAACGATTTTAAGCTAGAGACAAGTTTCGTTAGTTATTCCTGTGCTAATAACCATAGAAAACTATTGAGAAAATGGAAAAATCCCCTTTTAAAAAGTATTTACCTACCATCCAGATAAGAAACTGAGATATATATATATATATATATTTTTTTTAGAGATACCTATTAAATTATTATTTTTAGTCAAGAAATGAGAATAATTCTTTACGCCTACTCTTTGTATTGTAATTTGGAGGTATTACACGCATATTACATATTTTTACTACCACGCCTGACTTCAACAACACATACACATTTTGTTTATCTTTGTTGAGCTATGAGAACAATAATAAATTGACGTGGGGTGTGAAGTTTGATAACGTCCATCTCGTTGACACTTCTGTCTCTTATCTTGAATTCCTAAACGTTGGCCAGCAGAAACATTATTTTCCTGGGGAATAGGGTTACAATCTGAACAATTCTAATCTGTACCAAATGTATTGATTTCCGTTAAAAAAAACTATTGCCTCTGAAATATGTTCATCATAATTTTATTTGTGTGAAACGCTATTAAATACATAGGTAGTAAATAATACTTAAATTCTATATTTTATATTATATAATTCGGAATATACCTATTAATATGTGTACATAATATGTTATATACAAATAAGCTTAAGCTTGTGTATACATTTGTTATATAAATGCAAATTTTAGAGAAATTTATGACAATGAGATTTCAAAATGTTATAAATGTGTAATTTTAGTTGTCTTAACGAGAAATATAAGACATACTTATTATATATATATTACACATATACAATTTATGATACATTAATTGTAAATAATATAATATACAATCACCGATGAAACACTTCACCCGGACAACGATACACTGAGGAACTTCAGCTATTGAATATATTATACCTAAGTTTATAAATTGTAACATTCATCTACAGCCATATTATATAGGCATACGGTAAACATAAACTGATGAATATAATATATAATATGAATGAATTTATTTATCAACTTAAAGTTTGATTTTCGCATAGTTATAACATAACATATTAAGTTTAAAAAAGGACACATTTTTCAATTACATTTTTTTATGATCGGCCATTATAATTATGACCATCTATATTCCTATCTCTTGATTACATTTTCCCTCTAACAAAACACTCCTACCTCTATTCATATTCAAAGCTTCGTCTGGCCACATTTTAATATCGGAAAAGAATGCATTGCAATATCGGGAGCTTTCGGCGAGTTTTTTTTATGCTTTAGACTTTAGTCGAGACTTTAGTTGATAAAAACGTTAAATCCTTTGACTATAGAGTAATACTGTACTCACTATAAAGGGTATCTAGCGTTTGTATTATTATAATATTTCAAATCAGTTAAAAAATAAATATTGTTATTTGAATGTTTCATGGAATAAGATACCATCTACAGTAGTTACTTTAATTTATAGTATCATAATTTATACACATACACTAGGTATATTGTCACGTAAAGACATTATCATTCATTCGTAGGTATATCCGCAAGATTTGAACCCAGTGTCAGTTTTTAAATTGCCTGTTTAATTTTTTATCTATCAGTTTTCAAAAATATTATGAGCAATCGATCACGACCATAACGTAGATTTAAAACTCAGCACCAACATAACGCGTCGAGGCAGACAATGGTTACGTTGGTGGTTGGTTGCAAATATATTTATGATTAAGTTAGTGTACGATATTATTTATAATTATATAATTATTTTTAAAATCAGGATGTCAGGCAGAAAATTAGATATTTACATTTTAATTAATATTATCTATTTTTGTATGTAATTTTGTGTCTAAAGAATTGAGTATTTAAAAATTATTAATGTATTTAACATCGATGTTTTCCAAAAAAAAAATTATTTCTATAAGGAATAAATTTTATCAATATACCTAATATTTAATGTATTTTTTTTTATGCTCGTTTTTAGTTTGTAATTTTAACTGACCTCAGATAAACGTTTTAATTACCATTGTCCAGCAATTTATAGTTATCTACACCTATTTAATTGTAAATAATATATAAATATATAAACTGCCCATTATATAATAAATTGATAACAATTATACATATTATAAATTAATGTCAAGGATTAAGCCATATGAAATATTAATGTTCAGCTACAACAAATTTTGTTATCCATAATACTCGTTCAAAAAAAAACTTCAATAATACTTTTAACAACGCTAGAAAGAACAGCAGGCTCATAAAAAAAAAAATAAATTCATTGAATATTTGAATATAATACCATTTTAACCGTCTCGGTGATTAACTATAAACAAAAGTATTTAGATGAGTACAATAGCATTACTTGTACCTAAGTAAATGTGTAAATAATGGAGTTATGAACAGAACCAATAAGATGAAAAAAATAATTGAAAACCCAATAAATTACAAACGATTCAAATACGAACGTCGTTATACAATATGTGTATACCCATACTATGTATAGGTACCTAATTCGTTTCTTGAATAAACATCTAGTCACCGAGACGGACGTTGGGTGGTTTCCGGAGTTATTTTATCGGGAATTTGAAATTCGATAAGTAACAAAAATACTAAAATATAGAGACCATATAATAATATTATAGGTACCTCCTACATGTACACCTATAAATACTATTATGTTACCTAAACACTACTACTAATACCTATGTACCATGCTCACATATTATTATGTATGATTTTACACCGAACAATAACATCAAGGGTTGCTTTTACAGGCAGCGCTCGTGATGGAAAACCACGCGAGAAATTAATTTTAGGAAAATAATCAGGTATGAGTAATAGGTATTAATAATATGTTAGGAATTTATAGAACAATAAAATTGAGATACCAATTTTTCGAAGAACAGAATAATATTATTACATCGTAAAAAGGGTACGCGGAGAACGTTTACTCCGTACCGAAATAATAACAATTATATCATATTAATATGTGTAGCTCGAATCGTGGGATACAGTGATATAATATTTATTAAATTATTATCGGTATGACGTCGCGGTGTTGCACGCGGATGTTTTCGAATCGATTACAAGCTGAAATCAACGCGAGGGGATTAGTCCGACGGGAGTTTATGCGGCCGTTTATGGCCCGCCGATACGTAAAATTAAAAAACACACCGAGTTGAGGTGCTTCGAGATAGGTATAGGTATTGATTTTTTGTCCGTCTTCCATTATCGGAATAAGTTGCAGCACAGGATGCGCACATCGGTAAAATAATAAAAAATTGTACGGCTTCGGCGGATATTCTATTACCGGGTTAATCAATTTTTTATTTTTTTTACACACGATTCTTTTTCTCTCATTGTTCCACATAATATATTAACTACATGGTTACTACCCGCCGTGTGGTTGTGCCATTACATACACGCGCCACGACAAGCAGTCAGGTAGTCATGTACACATGTATATAGGTAGGTACGTAGAATACTGGCGACTAAGAGTAATAATATTAATGTGTTCCGCCGCCGCCCGTCCGAACTGGACGAATTCATTTGGAATTGCGCGCACGCAACGATTGCCGAATGAAGTAATGACGGACGGAGCGAAAAAAAAAATAATGGATTGAAACGCACGCGGCCGGACATTAATAATAGAATCGTTAAAACTGTACGAAACGTCTTTTTGATAACTATAAAAATTCATGAAGCCTGCGGATAGGAACACCGACGGCCGCATTAAATATTAATTTATTACTTCCAGTTGCGATGATCCTTATTGTGTAGGTACGTGGGTATCGTTAACAATTTTTTTCGCCAAAGACGATCCTAACGAGGTACTACAACAGCAGTAATAACAATATAATAATGTTATAATGACATCTCGGTATCATCGGAAGACTTAAAACCAAAGGTTCAATTATAGGCGTATAATGTATATGATATACATATATTATATAGGTACCATTATGATTTTATTCACTTACGTTTCGCTGTAACTTTTTCAACTAAGACAAGACGGTCTTCTCGAGGTTCACTGTTGCTCTCGACAACCTTTCATAAAAGTCGCAGTTGCATCCATATTATAGTAAAATAGTTTTGCTGCGTCTGTAATAGGTACAGACACGAGCCAATTAAAATAATGAACACACGCCGCGTGAAAAAATAATATTTTTCAAATACGAAAACAATAAAAACTGTACTAAAAGTATACCACAAAATGTGTCGTCGAATATCGTTTTAAAACCAAAACATTTAAACAATTAAAATAACACGCTGTTACGCGACGAGCGGTTAAAATATTACGTTAAAATAATTTACGCGAAACGAAAATGAAAACGATAATAAACAACCAGACCGAAAACACGCATTCGGAGACGATCGCGCGAACAACGTCAAACACGGACTAATGGTCCTTACGCGCGCGCCCGGACCGTACACCGGTACCATATGCTCCGACGGCGCGGCGGTCTTGTACGACCGACACTTGGGGGCGTTGCCGGTCGGCCTCAGTGGATTACGGCGGCGGCGAAATATCGCCTTAAATAATCAAAATAATATTATGTATATTTATATTATACGCAAACTCAATCCACTAATATTATATATCCGACGGACGAGTAAAACAACACTTAAAATACATTTTTTATACTACGGAATATAAATATTCAAAAAAAAATACAGGTAGATCGATAACGATAACAATAATTATTAATTAGTATTAAGGTACTAGTATATTAGGTATAATATCCAGACTCGTCAACTTACGTGCTCGAAACTAATACGGTAGGTAACTATATTTTTTTTTGAAAATCCGCTTTTTCATGCATTCAAGTCTAATTTTTACAGTCTATAATTAATATTATGTAAGTCACTATAAAAAATGCCAGTGAGTTAAAAAAATACAGAGAACTAAAAGGTTCTTAAATCTGCCGAAATTATATAAAACTGTTTTTTTTCACGCCTTCTAAATGAAACTTGTTGATTCTAAAATAAAACGTAAGAAACAAAAAAATATGTCCTAAAAACCAAAGCACGATTATGTTAATTATCAGCCATGTTACATAATTACAGCACAATAATACTATGTATACAATTATTGAATTATTAAACGACTCTTTATCAACCAATAAAAATATCCTTATAAATGTATACATTAAATAGGTTAATATTATAGTTAATATTTGGTAAATTTTACTCAAACTGTATAGTCGTGAAAAAAACGTCACTATATTATACTATATAATGATTAATGAATGTTTAGTAGGTATTCGCAATTCCCAACAGCCAACAATGATATAAAATAATTAGTTAATTATCAAAAAATATTATAATAATGCTTAATTTCAATGAAGAATAAAACAAGTCTGCCAAAAAAGTATTTTAAGTACTATCTTGTCTATCTTACCTATAATATTTATTATATTATAAACATTATAATATAATCATTTTGCTTATCATGGCTATACTGAAATCACTGAAACTATGTATAGTTGGTACACAATATATTATCTACATTTATTCCAGAACAATAATTACCATTATAAAGATTATAATAATTACCATCATGAAGTAAAAAAATATAATTACAACTGTAAAGTTGTGGTATGATACCACCAAGTTGACTTTTCACGATTTAATTTATTACCAATTGTATCATAGAGTAAATTCTATAGCGGAAAACGTTTTGCAGAACAAACGCCAACGTTTGAATGGTTGGAAAGGTAGAAATTCGTGAGCGCTTGGTTTAGAACAGTATTTTGTTTAACCGTGGTCGTGGTGTATGACATACAAATTAAATTGTGATAAATCGTGATAAGTCGTGATAGTAACACAATGAATAGTGATTACGATCGGCAAAAGTATAAACAAAGTCAACCGCGGTTCTAACCAGAACTAAACAGACCAAACGCTGGATCATGGTGTTGCAATGTTTTCAAACGTTTACAGCTTCGTTTAGTAAACGGACGTTCCGAATTTCTCCGTTATCAAACGTTTGCTACGTTTTTTGCGACAAAATTTCCGCATAGTGTATATCTATTAATTTTTACCGAACAATTTTCCAGAGTAGGGGCCAATGGGCCATAATAATGGTAACCACTGATAAGACTTCAAATCTATTCTGAAATCACGTTATGGCACGTTATGGATTTGTACAATTAATATAAATCATATTATATTATTATTATTATTATTTTATATTTTTAAATTTGTAAAAAGAATGACCTCCCGTGACCGGTTCGAACTGGCGACGTTTAACGTCGGCACTCACGCCAATATTTCACTACAGCCACTCCGTCATCACTCGTATTACTCGTATTATATTAGTGATATTTTAATAATATTATATAATATAAGTATAACATTGTTAATACATTACTCTACACTAAAACAGTTTAATACAATCTTCCACAAATATGACCTATCTGCATCAGCTATTCAGCTATATAGCATATTTAATAGTTTTTAAATAACGAGCGAAATTAATTTCACTGATAATAAACATAAAAACACTAACATCATCATTGTTGACTTGTTGACCCGCCAATAAAAGAAATTAAGTTGATAAGTTTATCCTAGAAAATATCTTATGTGAAGAAGTAATTATTTAAATACGTATAAATTAACTATTATATTTTACACGAATAGCTATTTTGTTAATTATACCCATTTATTATTTTTATTATTATTATTTTATATAAACAACTTATCGATTATAATGTAGGTACAGCAATTAAAATATATGTTACGTCTACAATATGAGTAACATTTCTAATCACCTCACACGTGTATAGACTATAGAGGGGCTTAAATTTTATTTTATTACTATTTAATTTTTTTATTTTTGGCTTGAATTTGTCATTTTAAAAGTGTCGATCAATAAAAGACCAAAATATCTACTTATGAGTACGTTACATCCCGTTTTGCGCGGGTAAGAACCACTCAGACTCAGCAACCAAATTTTCACACTATAAAGAGGAGAACATTTACTGTGCAACATCGTTTTTATTTTTTGGATATCAGAACTACAAAAAAAGTTATATAAGTTTGAGAAACTAAAAAATAATGAATTTTCAAACTTGAATAACTTTTTTTAGTTCTGATATCAAAAAAATAAAAACTACATTGCTCAGTAAAATAATGAACTTTATGAACAATGTGTTTTACATATACTTCTTCAAAAATTATATTTTAGCTCTAAGTTCTAAGTATTAGTTAACACGTTTTAACACTAGTTATTCCTGTATAGTTTATTAGTTTACAATATTATATGGTCTGAAAGAAAATAACTAAGTGATACCTAACATTGAATATAGGTTAATTGTAATTTGTAATAAACATATTAAGCACTAAGCAGTTCAATAAAGTCATAAAGAGTGTTAAAAATAAACATTTAATTAAAATTAAAATACTGACCACATACAAAGGTGTTATTATTACGCTGTAGTCGGTAGGTACATCAAAGGAGTCTGATATTAGAAACAACAATTATTATCTATAATGCATCTGAAATAGACATATAGTACACATTTAGATGATTGATGAACTTGATTTTATAAAAATTCGATAAAAGTTCAATATTAATGTAACGAATTGAAAAGTATATAAAGTGATTTTGAAAGTTTGCAAAGTTAAAACCTTATAAATGAAATAAATCATCATCATAACTTATTATGGTAAATACCTATATAGTATCTCATATTCTCATAATCTAGTAGTAATTTACTTTAAATAAAATAAAATATTTAATTAAATGTGTATACATTAAAATATAGGTACAGCAAAATGAAACGATGCAGTGTGCACATTTCACATAAATATTTTACAAGTAGACAAATGCATAAGATCCTTTGAAGGCATATAGGTACCTGTATATATTTAATATTACATCTCATCACAATATATTATATAATATTATATATAGGTATATAACATAAATAAAATACTGGCATATGATATGTATGTATATTATTGTATATGTGTGCGCATTTCGGTGTATGGAAATAAAAAAAAATGAAAAACTCCGGCTTTGAAGTAATGTATATTATACACGAAACAGTGTTAGCGTTGAAAAAAAATGTAGTCGGAATGGTCTTGCGTATAGTGGAAACCGTTTTGCTATATGTTTCTGTGGGCCGAGCGATTTGTGCGCTAAAAAGTGGTACACCAGTAGAAAGCTCACTAGGTTTTTATGCGTGCGTCTACCTATATACGTATGACGTATATATATTTTGATATCGTGGGGAGGCAGTTTCTGAGGCAGCGGGGGTGTCGTAATAAAACAGCCCAAAAGTAGCTGCAATGGGATTACGCGCAGTGGTGGTGGTGGACCAGAAAGTGCTGTCGGAGAGAGTGAGAGAGAGAGAGAGGTTTTTGCGATAAAAATGTATCAAAGGCTGCCTTTAAAACCGGCATTTGACAGCGGTCCCTGGCACTGGCAGTTGCACGCTCACACACACACTCAAAAGATCGGTGTATATTATATATATAAGCACGTGGTGCAGTCAGGGCCGTCCCGAACAACAATTCATGGGGGGGTGGTAGATCTATTAATTTGCCGACTGAAAAATTTTTTTCTCGCTTCGCTCGAATACGTTTTCTACTATATTATATTTATATTTATATTATTATTTAATTTATACCATTTATTTATGACCATCAGGGTTTCTTCGACAAATCTCAACCCACAAACACACATGTAATGTGTCCCTTAACCAACCGTAATTCCCCTAACAAATAGTTGCCAATGGTTAAGACCAATAAAAGAAGAAAAAAAATTCTTTACATTATTAGTTGCTCATGTGAAAATAAAAATATTAGGTACCTAACAAATAAAGACCCAAAGCGCACCCCCCAGCGTCGGCGGAAGGCAAGGTAGAAGGGGCATCTGCCCAGGGCCCCTCGCCTTGTAAAGTATTTGATAATTTGTAAGCCCATAATTTTGTTGACCTCATGAATTAGGCACTCTAATACAGTCATAAGGTTAGACTTATGAGTTATGGTATAATTTATTTATAATCTTAAAAAAAAAATTGAATACATATTTAAATTATAAAAGCGATTTAGTAAAAAACCCAAATTTATCATTCAAGTTAAGGGACAGACACAAAATAGAAGTCCCGGCCTCCAAAGTTCCTAAGTAAGGCTCTGGATATACCTAACCGTACATTGGACAAGAAAACTTTTTTCTACATTTGTTATTCTACTATTTATAATAGTCAATATTATAGGTTATTATAATATTTTGGTCATAATATATAGGTAGGTCGTAGGTATTAGGTATTCATATTAAAAAAAAAGGTGGGTAAGTGGATGTCGCTCTGCTGTGCAGTAGGTTACAAGTGGGTCACTGTATAATGGATGCTATTAAATTTGAATTCAATGATACAATATCATTGTATAAGAAAAACGATTCTGAGCGAAGACGGTATGTCAGTCTAGGTTTAAGACATATTATATACATAACTATGGTATTAAAAAAAAATTGACCTATAATAAATTCCAAATTAATCATATCACAATATCCATTAGGTACTTATAACGCGTTATACATCAATAACAAACCCTGATACTATCATAGATATATAATATAGTGTACTTAAGAAGTTTCAAGTACCCACGAATAGTATTATACACTCACAACAAAATAACTTAAATAGGTATGCTAGGTTTTTTAATATGTAATTTCGTCCCAAATTTGAACTTAAAATGTCTGTAAAAAATAACTGTGCTCATATATTTTTTAGATTTTTTGGCTACAGTATGAACTATTTATGAGAATCTTTTTTTTAAACTTTCAATCCTTAGCTATAAAAACTGAACATTTTATAATTTATTAATTGCGATGATTGATAATTTTCGAGATTTTGATAAATTTTGTCAAAATGCGATCTTTAAATGCTTATAAAAAAAAATTGTGCCTATGTATTTTTAATATTTTTCAATTGCTATTGTAACAATATATCAGGAGCCTTGTATTAATTTTTTACAATTTTTGGCCCAACAGATAAAACTTTATTGATATTTATAGAAAAAAAAAACTAAAAAAATTGAAAAGTGAAAATGTCCGTAAACGGCTCAAGAAGAGTCAAAATATTTTCAAAATTGTATGGTGTATAGGAAATGCTAACATAAACATTCAGTGAAATTTTCATGTATATACAGTAATTTGTTTTTGAATTACAACAAAATAAGGAAATCGCCACATGAGAAATTGAGTGAATATCCAATGTTGTAAAAATTTGAATTTCAAACGCTCATAAAAATTTAATTTGACTTTCTTATAGAATTTTTTTTTTTTGATAAATGTAGGAAATCTTATAAGGAATCTTGTATTACATTTTCATATCTTAGATTTAAAAAGAAAAATTTTTATGAATTTCTAACTCGAAATAATTTGCATATTTTCGTGATTTTTCCATATTTTGTCATTTTTTGAACTTTAAATGCTTAAAAAAAACTGTGACTAACGATTTTTAATATTTTTCATTTGTCTTTGAAACAATATAGTAGGAGCCTTGTATTAAATTTTCAAGTATTTTTACTCAACAAATAAATTTTTATTGATATTCATAAAAAAATTTTGAAAATGTTATCTTGTATAGAAAATACAAATATAAACAACCACTGAAAATTTCATGTATCTATGGTCATTTGTTTTAAAGTTACACCAAAAACCAAAATCGATTTTCTCGAAAACAGATTTTGCGTAAAAATTCCCGTTTTTTCCTTAATTTTTCTTTTGTTTTTCCTGGCGCTTTTGAAAACTACTGTGAAATTTAAATTTTGACCTCCCCAATGCACCAACGATATTCACTTTCCAATCGAACAAGTTACTGAAGTTGAAAATCGATGCATTATTTCTACTACTTATCGTGTACACAGACACAAAAAAAAATAAAAAAACACACATCATTGTAAAATCAATAATACATTCATCGTTTCACTCAGAATCTAAAATAATCACATAATATTAAAATTATAATAAATAGAAGACTAAACAGTTAATTTCTAGTAGGTAGCTACAGAACACGTTACCACTAACCTCGGACGAATAGTCGAATAGACGAGTAGTCAGTAGACGACAACTGATAACTATCGAGTATCGACTGCAAATGTGCAACAAATTTCAAGAATGATACAATAATATTTTATAATACCAAGAATAAGTCAATACATACGACTACGGGTAACAGTTTAGATACTTACGTGTTGTACAACAGTCGCGCAATGCACTAGTAGATAGTAGATAAACACATCTATTTTTAGCATTCGGTGTAATCGAAGTGTCGACGTCGTCGTCGTCTTATCTTTTATAGAAATATAATATTATATACAAATATATTATTTTGAAAATAATAAAAATACTATTAAAATACTGACGATGCCAAATTGCCGACAACTTTTACCAAGTGTCCAATTTGCCGACTAAATATTTAAAAAATCATGAGTGGGGGGGTTAGACACCCCCCCACGCCCCCCTCAAAGGACGGCCCTGGGTGCAGTCCGTTACTCCGTTCTTAACGGTCGATTAGCCGAATGCGACATGCAGAAATGAATTGCTGGGCCACAGTTCGAACACAAGTTTTATTGTGATTAAACTTTGTGTGTGGGCAATAAGAAATACACGCAATAATATAATAATGATAACGAGTAAAGTTGGACGTTATTGGTCTGCGCTTAAAAAAAAAAACCGAAACCACAACATTATATAGGTAGGTTACATTCTAAGTCCAATGCCACGGAATTGCATACACAGCACAACGCACAGACGATCATAATAATTTCTAATATAGGTTTGTTCATAAATCCGACGGTCATCGTCCCTCCGCGTGACTCGGTTCGCAGGCACCTAATTCGTAATTTAATAATATTATTTTATATTATCTACATTCATTCTGCACGATGACACGACGGTCGTTTGATTTTATTATCGTTATTGGTGTTGTGTGATGGTTTTGACAATCGAATAATAATCTTATTAGTCATTATGAACATAATATATATGTGTATAAGTACGTTATTACATGACCGCTTTCGTATATTATATATTATGTTGCATTGTAATCTTTATAGAATCTTTGTCTGGTATTATAGAACGAAACTCGATTCACTTATTAGTTATTACATTACTTATTACTAGTTATTAGTTATTAGTGTTGTTCGTCACTAGGGTGTACTCGGGGGTGTATAAGGGTTACCAAAATGTTTGAAAAAAAATGCCAGGGCCCTCAAAATAGTAAAATATATATTTATAAGCCTCCTCCGCACAAAAACTGTTCTCTGGTTACAGTATATTTACACACATACATATTTATTTATATATATATGCATAAAAGTTTTTATATTAAAACACTAACGGAACAGATTACGTATATTACCTACCTAACCTAATTTTTTAAAACGCCCGTTTTTATGGATAATAACCGAATTCGGTGTCTTACTGCCTTGGCATACCTACAACTGTAGAAAAACCACCTCACCCATACGGACTGCACAATATGCTTTGTATTATAAATATTATAATATACAGAAAAAATAAAACATTATGTGCTGCAGTCGTTATCGCCGAAGTACAATATTGTTATCGGCTCACGAGACGGCTGCCCGGTGGACCGCATAATTCCCATTGAAATGGAAACATTTCGCAACTATATTTAACGAACCTACACAGACACACTGGACCCGGTCCCCCAATTGCGCCCTTCTAGTCGAAATATTACGGAATATTATGTGTCAGTGCATGTGTGTCTGTATGTGTGTGTCGTCCCCGAAGTAGGTACCTACCTATAATATAACAGTATAATATCTACCAGTTTCGCAAACGTAACGAAATCTCCGTCACACCCCGCCGTCGAAGAGGAGACGACTGCAATTCTGCGCTCCACTCCTCTCAGTATTTTTTAACGGCATGAAAAGAAATATCATGCTCTTTTTTTATCCGCTGAGCAGACACGAAAACGTCGGATTTGTATACTACGGCTTTTTCTCTAAGTTAAAAATTAAAACTATTTCAAATGACTGGTTTTTTTTTTGATTAATAACTACCGTAAGTAGAATTATACATTATAAAATTATTATTATATTGTACATTCTGAGGTGTAGTGCACTTAAAGTATTCGTCGTGTAAGCACGAATCACGTGCGAATAAATAAAGAATGAAATCTCAAAAAAGAAATACAGCTATAATGTAGCATTACCGGTGGCAATGACTACTAGAAATGAGAACGTCGTGAACAACGCCGTACGGGAAATACATGAATTAATAATCGGCGAGTGCAAAAATATTACTTTATGTGTGTATACACTATAGTACTATACACACTACACTGTATTATATGGTTATGGACGAGAATATATCACGTATGTACGTGAAAAAGTTGATCTTTTCTACAAATAGAAATGAATATTATGTTTCCGCCTATACGAGCAAATTCGTATGTACAATATAGGTGTATATATTATTGCATAAGAAGAGACAACGCAAAGGAAACACATTCGAACACTGAATGAATGTGCCTACTTCTTATATGTCTTCAGACACCGAGTATTTTATTAACATTTTAATACAATAGGTACTATGTTATGCAATAGTAATAATTTTAGAAAACTAAAGGCGTATCAATATAGTATAAATATAATTTTATAATATAAAATAATGTGGTGTAAATTCATATTATATAATATAGTATACAATGGACAATTATTACACTAGAAAATTAAACTGTGCAAGAATACCTACAAACTCTTTATGACTACTTAAAAACAAATTTATATTGTTCATGTATGTACAATAAAAAAGAAGGTATATATGCACAAAATAAATAATGCCAAACGCGAAATGCTAACCGGTTTGTGTTGAATATAATATTATTATTATAATAATATAGTATTACTAAAATTATATTCACTACTTGTGTTAACAGTTTATTCAAAATATATAACGAATGCAAAAAAAAAAAATAGTACAAAAGAATAAAATATTTCATCTGCAATCAACAAGTTATACAAACGTGTATTGTTGTTGTATAGTATATATACTTGTATGTGTACACATATTTTAAGTCAGTAACCACTTGACTATTTAAAAATTAACAACAACAAGACAAGTAGTTTATTTAGTATTCGACTATCACATGCATTATATTATAATGCAAAATAAAATAATTTCTTTAGAAAACATAATATTAGTTACGATTTACAGATGTGTCAACTGTCATATAATATATATTATCAACTTATACATACTCCCACTGCTGCATTCCAGACACTTAACTATAACGTAGGTACCTACAATATAATATGTACCTATATCCTTTATGTGTACATAATAATATTACATAAATATTATATATTATTATGCGAATCCTCTATTACTGCATGCGATTGAAAATAGATAATTTTTCTAGGCGTTAACATAAAAAAATGTATAACTTACGATCGTTTTTATTGTGTTATTTTAATGTAAGCAATTTTTTAATTGGTCATCATCGTACGATTGCTATCTTAATATAATATGTGGTAGTGAATACTGACTAGTGAGTTTAGATTGTATATTTATAATTATTTTTACCTATACGAAGAACAATAAAACGTGGTATAAGAATAACGCATGTGCAAAGTATAATATGGTTTTTAACGATTTTTTAAGTATTGGAGTGTAAAAGCTCGCTTGAGATTTGTCGAAAAAAACACACAATCGGCCCGAACGAGGCCGCCGCGTCGCCATTAAAACGGCGACGGTGGACGTGTTTATACTATACGCATTTTACACACACACTAACAAATTTCGACGGCACACCTACTCCGTCGACCGAGCTAACTATAAGGTTGTGACAGAAAATAAAATGTTTTATGCGAATGTAAACGTGCGTGCATATTTGCCGGCTCCCGTATCCGCCTATAATATTATATACTATGATATATTATTATGCAGTGTATATGTATAATATAATATACTACATAGTGTTAGTGATATAGTGCCAGACTGTCGCCGATTTGACCTAACCCGGCCGGTATATCGAACTCGAGTATTAAAATATTATATAGAACCTAGCGGTCGCCGGTCAGCTGACCCGACTTGATTTTTTTTAATCCTTTTAAGTCCGGCGGTGGTTCTTTTTTGGACTGCAGCGTCCGTCATAATATTATGGACAGAATGCTCCTCCGATCTTTTTCATGATGTGCAGATAGAGGCTTGCCTAGGATCAAAATTTACTGTATAGTCAAGTTTTATTATTTCTAACTCAATGATAAAATATTTAGGGAGGTAGCTAGAAAATTAAATTTTCTGGCAATTGTTTAGCGTCCAACCCCGCAAGCATATAAATGTCTGAATAACCCCGACGGAGGGGACCCATATTATATTTTCCCCTCCACTGATACATATAATTATTGAACATTAACACAATACAAGTATAATATATGATTAATTCATCCTTTTATACTCCACTTAAGTTCCCTTAAATACTATCTATTATGTGCTGAGTAAAATAAAATTAACTTTTATTAGTCTTAAAAGAAACGTCGCTACATTCACACTCAATCGTATATTTGTATAATATATTATAGGTTTATACTTCTATGGTCAATCATTTAATAACAACTAAGTCTGTACCAGCCATTAAAGTGGGAGGGAGCGCAGGGGAACCCAGTCCCCCTACCTCTGACGGAAGTTAAAAAGCGTCCCATTTCACGTCCCCTTTAAAAATGTAGTATTATTTGTGATTTAAATTTTACATAAAATAAATAAAGAATTTGAAGATTATTCGGCGTTAAAAGTGGGATGAGAATGCTTATACAATCACTGTTTATACAATTATACATTACATATAGGTACATTGGAAATTATACAAACAATTATATATGGAACGCTTAAAACTATATGAAGGCATAATTAGTCCACTCTGGAATTTGTTACCACTTTAAGCCCTGGTTTGTACTAAATTAATATTTTTGTGTGAATTACCAGAAAAAAGCTCATGTTTACCATTATAAAACCAAAACTTTCCTCTTTTACTTCTTATACAAAATACACCTATAAAACGTTATAAATGTGGATATTGTACGACATTCAGGATTTTAAAAAACATACGCTCAAAAAATACCCAAGCCATTCAACCGGTCCCAGGTAAATCTTTAATCTGCACTCACAAATTAAAACCATTTTTGAGAAGTATCATTATATTTTGAATTGAAGCCATTAAAATATTCATAATATTACATGACAACCAACAAATCTTCAAATTGCCTATCTGAAACCCCCCAAACCAGTTGCACTCATAAGTATAATATTATAGTAGCAGACGGCGCTTAAAACGTCCTTGGTACAAGATCTATGGTCTTGGTTTGATTATTTGACACTTGATAATTTCGCGTTCAGGAGTTGCAGGCTTTCAGCCACATACCGATGGTTCTGTCAATGTTCATGACATTGTGTTACATTATATCACTATAATAGTACTATCGTAATACATTTTAAATATAGACTATAGTAATACATTGTGGCTTGGTGTGGCGCAGTGCGTACACTCAACTGCGGAAACGCACTGAGTGTACGTAACGGCCGGCGTTGATAGTTCCCGGATGGGTGACCACCCGGGATTTTTAGCAACGAATCCTAGCCACACATACAAATACGTGTTTTCAACCGTTCCTCCCCCTACTAACAACCTACAAACAAACAAACAAAAACCAACAGCTAATGGCCAAAGTTGCCGGGCTCAAGCTCAATAAAAAAAAAAAAAAAAAAAAAAAAAAAAAGTAATACATTATAATTTATATTACATTTACATATTTACATATTACTATCGTATTTAATCATTTCGTCAGATTTGTAATGCGGCAGTATGACTTAGTAGACTTCCAAGTCTCAACTGACTAGTTGTTAGTAGTTGGCGAGCCACGAAACGATCAAATCGACGGCGGTGGTGATCGTGATGTTGTGACTTGTGACAATGTGACACACGGCGGCGATAACGATGAAATGAATGGTGCCACGACCGGTCTCGGCCTACGCACATTTAACCGATAGGTATATCGTATAATAATAATATGTCTTCGAACGACTGTTGTAGTTGTTCCGCTGATGGAACTGGTAGACACAAACAAATAGACTACGAGAGATAAATTTATTTCATTCAACGTTTTTTCTTTTTTTGGAAAATCCTTTAGTTCATAGTACTTACAGGCTACAGTAAATTTTATCCGATAAAATATTTTTCTGAAATGTATTTATTTATAAAGTTTGGGTATATAACAAGATAACCAATATTCGTTGTTAATATTTTCCTTATTTACGATTACTTAAATATTTTTTAAATAATAATAAGGTTTTTCCTGTTGTGAACTGAATTAATTGTATAAAATATGTATTGTAGCACTTCGAAAAAGAAAATTGCATTGTAAATTATTTTTGAACAATATCATAGAATACGATATTATATAAATAAATATAGGTAGTAGTAAAGGTTAAATTTAAGTAAGGTAAATTTTTTTTTGTCTAAAAATACAATTATATAAACAATAATTATGTAGATATTTGTCAATGGACACAATATGAACTGGGAATTAATTTATTTCTAACTTATGAACAAAAAAAAAACTTATTTGAACATGATAATTTGGGCTAAAATTATAGGTATTATATAGACGAAATTAATTGAACAAAATATTTGCAATCAGCAAAAACGAAGTACTCAAGTACATACTGAATATAAAATGTTTGCAATTTAATAAATATCTATGGCTAATACATAAATCATAATACTTATATAATGAATACCTATATTGGCTACTCCCTATTTTTCAATTGAAAATAAAAATATTTGAATACAGTTACGATGAATTGAAAAAGTATTATATAGGCTTGCTCGAAACGCATATATATTCCTAACCTATAGGTCGTTTACATAATAAAATATAATATTTAGTATATAATTTTACCATAGATATTTTTCCATTTCCATTTTTAAAGGACACTCTATAGAATTGTTATTGTCCAATAACATTTGGAATGAATGAATGATAACATTAAAGCCAAACTCAAAAGTATCTATATATTATTTAATATTTATAACCACTTAAATTTCATCAAATTAGAATACGTTTTAGTAGAGAACACAGTGGTTTTCGTTTCTCTGCAGTATAACTACTATACTCATCCAAATCTGAAATTCTCAAAAACAATAAACAAATGGTTAATTTATCAATCATTATGTACATATAAAAATATATATTCTAACGTTATGAAATTAAAAAAATAATTGTTAAAACGTAATGACTAATTGAACACTTATGAAATCGCTACGATAAAATACAGTAAAACATTTGATTTCGTTTGATATGACTATTTACATTGACTAAGTGACCTTAACAAATTAAAAAAAACCGAAAAATATCAATACTATTATAAATAATTATTTGATGGAGGTATTCTTTTCAAATAGCAAAGGAAACTATATAGGTAGTCTATAACCCACATTATTTGATTGTTAAAAGAAAAAAATTCAACGACCCCTTAATATTATTTTTCGCCATTACCGCGGTTAACCATGATAGACCACTACCAATTTTAAAACCGGTTTTTGAGAGTACTATATTGGTCTATATGTAATAAATTATATTGTAGTATATATTTATATGTATTTATATTATTATATTGTATTATGACGCTAGTGAATGATTGCAATTTCCTCATAGTGGACGTGCCACAGATACCAAAATATGTAATTACATGATATAAAAGTATTATTAATTATTATTATTATTACTGTAGTGCTTGTACATAATACGTTTTCGTATAAGATGACGATCGGGGATCCATACATTACGACCGGAATCAAACGAACACAAAAGTATAAAACTGTTATGATATATGAGCATGGACAATTTACTATTTAGTCATATTATTATTACTACAATATGTACCTATATAATATGTGTATGCGTAGAGGATACGACCATTAACCACGTCACCGGTTTAGCAGAAGAGCTATTGGAATATAAATCATATGCGATTTTTTTTCCGTTTTCGAAGAACGATTAATATAACGTCCGTTTATTATTTTTTAATAAATAATAGTAATGGCCAGGACATAAATGGCACAATATTATATACGTCATCGAGAAGAGGCATAACCTTAGCAACCGGAACTAAAAGGGCGCCTGTGTGGAGGAATGGGCCCCCCTGGAATTTGTTATAATTAGGTATATTAAGTAATTTAATATTATGCACATGGAATATAATAATAATATGATATATATATTATAGTTTATAAAATATTTTTGAAACAAAAAATTTGTAATACCTACTATATACTAATACGTTATATTAGAATAAAGATACTTGGCATGTCAAAATAACTAACCAAATTTACTAATTTAGCTTTTGAGTGTAATTCTCCATTGAGTTGTGAACTTTAATGGATGTCTGTTAAATTTGAATTAAATTATACACCTACCGTTATAAAATGGCTTCTTATCTAAGAAGTTTTCAGTAATGGAGAACAAATACGGAGTCCATAATCGTGAACTCCTTATTGCCATCTACCTTGTTGTAGAACATTTTCTACACATGGTGGAAGCACACCATTTTATCACCATTACATGAGTCCATGGCTTAAATATATAAGGTGTAAATATTGCACATAGTCTATATTGTTATCAAACAAAAATAAAATGGCAGCGTAAGGGTCCATATCTTAGTATATTTCATAGTATAGCCAGTTAGGCGTAGAACAATATGGTATAGGTCGTCCTCTTACGCTGCCATTTTAATTCCTTAATGTAATAAAATGATATAGTATGGGGGTACTATTGCAATAACCTTGTATATTTAAACCATGCACAAACCCATGGCATTCACGTTCCAGTATAGTGCAATTCCGAGAAGTGCTGCACCATATTTCGTCACCGGGATTTTATATAGATATTAAATATGTCCCTGGCAAACAAAACAACATGGCCGATGCTCTATCTCGAGTTGAAACTCTTTCGGAAACATTAGATCACCCTACCTTGGCCACATCACAGCAGAAGTTGTGAACATTTTTACAAAGCAATACCAGCCTACAACCGAAGAAGGTCCAATTTCACGGTTTACAAATGTCTCCGTTTTCTGCGGTTTAACGACGCCGATTGCCCGGCATTTCGTCACATAATCTTATTTCCATGCAACGAGCAGTTTTCAATAGAAGCAGAGAATGAGAAACCAGCCGCGTAGGCCACAGCAAGCACTGGACAAAACGAAGTGTCATTGCCCATTATTGGTCGTTTGTGTGCAATTCTAAAATCAAGTAAAATATATTATTACTTATTTTAGATTCTGAGTGAAATGATGAATGTATTGATTTTACAATGATGTGTGTTTTTTTTTTTAGTTTTTTTATTTTTTTTGTGTCTGTGTACACGATAAGTAGTCGAAATAATGCTTCGATTTTCGACTTCAGTATCTTGTTCGATTGGAAAGTGAATATCGTTGGTGCATTGGGAGGTCAAAATTTAAAATTCCCAGTACTTTTCAAAAGCGCCAAGAAAAACAAAAGAAAAATTAAGGAAAAACGGGAATTTTTACGCAAAATCTGTTTTCGAGAAAATCGATTTTGGTTTTTGGTGTAACTTTAAAACAAATGACCGTAGATACATGCAATTTTCAGTGGTTGTTTATATTTGCATTTTCTATACACGATAACATTTTCAAAATATTTTGATTTATTTTGAACTGTTTAGGGACATTTTCAGTTTCCAATTTTATTAGTTTTTATTTTATGAATATCAATAAAAATTTATTTGTTGAGTAAAAATACTTGAAAATTTAATACAAGCCTCCTACTATATTGTTTCAATGACAGATGAAAAATATTAAAAATCGTATGTCATAGTTTTTTTTTTTAAGCATTTAAAGTTCAAAAAATGACAAAATATGGAAAAATCACGAAAATTTGCAAATTATTTCGAGTTAGAAATTCAAATTTTTACAACATTGGATATTCACTCGATTTCTCATGTAGCGATTTCCTTATTTTGTTGTAATTCAAAAACGAATAACTATAGATACATGAAAATTTCACTGAATATTCAGATTAGCATTTCCTATACACTGTACAATTTTGAAACTATTTCGACTCTTTTTGAGTTGTTTACGGACATTTTCAGTTTTCAATTTTTTTAGTTTTTTTTTTTTATAAATATCAATAAAGTTTTATCTGTTGGGCCAAAAAGTGTAAACATTTAATACAAGGCTCCTGATATATTGTTACAATAGCAATTGAAAAATATTAAAAATACATAGGCACAATTTTTTTTATAAGCATTTAAACATCGAATCAGGGCCGTCCCGAACAACAATTCATGGGGGGGTGGTAGATCTATTAATTTGCCGACTGAAAAATTTTTTTCTCGCTTCGCTCGAATACGTTTTCTACTATATTATATTTATATTTATATTATTATTTAATTTATACCATTTATTTATGACCATCAGGGTTTCTTCGACAAATCTCAACCCACAAACACACATGTAATGTGTCCCTTAACCAACCGTAATTCCCCTAACAAATAGTTGCCAATGGTTAAGACCAATAAAAGAAGAAAAAAAATTCTTTACATTATTAGTTGCTCATGTGAAAATAAAAATATTAGGTACCTAACAAATAAAGACCCAAAGCGCACCCCCCAGCGTCGGCGGAAGGCAAGGTAGAAGGGGCATCTGCCCAGGGCCCCTCGCCTTGTAAAGTATTTGATAATTTGTAAGCCCATAATTTTGTTGACCTCATGAATTAGGCACTCTAATACAGTCATAAGGTTAGACTTATGAGTTATGGTATAATTTATTTATAATCTTAAAAAAAAAATTGAATACATATTTAAATTATAAAAGCGATTTAGTAAAAAACCCAAATTTATCATTCAAGTTAAGGGACAGACACAAAATAGAAGTCCCGGCCTCCAAAGTTCCTAAGTAAGGCTCTGGATATACCTAACCGTACATTGGACAAGAAAACTTTTTTCTACATTTGTTATTCTACTATTTATAATAGTCAATATTATAGGTTATTATAATATTTTGGTCATAATATATAGGTAGGTCGTAGGTATTAGGTATTCATATTAAAAAAAAAGGTGGGTAAGTGGATGTCGCTCTGCTGTGCAGTAGGTTACAAGTGGGTCACTGTATAATGGATGCTATTAAATTTGAATTCAATGATACAATATCATTGTATAAGAAAAACGATTCTGAGCGAAGACGGTATGTCAGTCTAGGTTTAAGACATATTATATACATAACTATGGTATTAAAAAAAAATTGACCTATAATAAATTCCAAATTAATCATATCACAATATCCATTAGGTACTTATAACGCGTTATACATCAATAACAAACCCTGATACTATCATAGATATATAATATAGTGTACTTAAGAAGTTTCAAGTACCCACGAATAGTATTATACACTCACAACAAAATAACTAAAATAGGTATGCTAGGTTTTTTAATATGTAATTTCGTCCCAAATTTGAACTTAAAATGTCTGTAAAAAATAACTGTGCTCATATATTTTTTAGATTTTTTGGCTACAGTATGAACTATTTATGAGAATCTTTTTTTTAAACTTTCAATCCTTAGCTATAAAAACTGAACATTTTATAATTTATTAATTGCGATGATTGATAATTTTCGAGATTTTGATAAATTTTGTCAAAATGCGATCTTTAAATGCTTATAAAAAAAAATTGTGCCTATGTATTTTTAATATTTTTCAATTGCTATTGTAACAATATATCAGGAGCCTTGTATTAATTTTTTACAATTTTTGGCCCAACAGATAAAACTTTATTGATATTTATAGAAAAAAAAAACTAAAAAAATTGAAAAGTGAAAATGTCCGTAAACGGCTCAAGAAGAGTCAAAATATTTTCAAAATTGTATGGTGTATAGGAAATGCTAACATAAACATTCAGTGAAATTTTCATGTATATACAGTAATTTGTTTTTGAATTACAACAAAATAAGGAAATCGCCACATGAGAAATTGAGTGAATATCCAATGTTGTAAAAATTTGAATTTCAAACGCTCATAAAAATTTAATTTGACTTTCTTATAGAATTTTTTTTTTTTGATAAATGTAGGAAATCTTATAAGGAATCTTGTATTACATTTTCATATCTTAGATTTAAAAAGAAAAATTTTTATGAATTTCTAACTCGAAATAATTTGCATATTTTCGTGATTTTTCCATATTTTGTCATTTTTTGAACTTTAAATGCTTAAAAAAAACTGTGACTAACGATTTTTAATATTTTTCATTTGTCTTTGAAACAATATAGTAGGAGCCTTGTATTAAATTTTCAAGTATTTTTACTCAACAAATAAATTTTTATTGATATTCATAAAAAAATTTTGAAAATGTTATCTTGTATAGAAAATACAAATATAAACAACCACTGAAAATTTCATGTATCTATGGTCATTTGTTTTAAAGTTACACCAAAAACCAAAATCGATTTTCTCGAAAACAGATTTTGCGTAAAAATTCCCGTTTTTCCTTAATTTTTCTTTTGTTTTTCCTGGCGCTTTTGAAAACTACTGTGAAATTTAAATTTTGACCTCCCCAATGCACCAACGATATTCACTTTCCAATCGAACAAGTTACTGAAGTTGAAAATCGATGCATTATTTCTACTACTTATCGTGTACACAGACACAAAAAAAAAATAAAAAAACACACATCATTGTAAAATCAATAATACATTCATCGTTTCACTCAGAATCTAAAATAATCACATAATATTAAAATTATAATAAATAGAAGACTAAACAGTTAATTTCTAGTAGGTAGCTACAGAACACGTTACCACTAACCTCGGACGAATAGTCGAATAGACGAGTAGTCAGTAGACGACAACTGATAACTATCGAGTATCGACTGCAAATGTGCAACAAATTTCAAGAATGATACAATAATATTTTATAATACCAAGAATAAGTCAATACATACGACTACGGGTAACAGTTTAGATACTTACGTGTTGTACAACAGTCGCGCAATGCACTAGTAGATAGTAGATAAACACATCTATTTTTAGCATTCGGTGTAATCGAAGTGTCGACGTCGTCGTCGTCTTATCTTTTATAGAAATATAATATTATATACAAATATATTATTTTGAAAATAATAAAAATACTATTAAAATACTGACGATGCCAAATTGCCGACAACTTTTACCAAGTGTCCAATTTGCCGACTAAATATTTAAAAAATCATGAGTGGGGGGGTTAGACACCCCCCCACGCCCCCCTCAAAGGACGGCCCTGCATCGAATTTTGACAAAATTTATCAAAATCTCGAAACTTATCAATCATTGTAATTAATAAATTATAAAATGTTCAGTTTTTATAGCTAAGGATTGCAAATTTAAAACAAAGGTTCTCATAAATAGTTCATACTGTAACCAAAAAATCTAAATAATATATGAACACAGTTATTTTTTACAGACATTTTAAATTCAAATTTGGACGAAATTACATATTAAAATCAATATTAACGATCTTTGTTTTTGTTGCAATTTAAAAATATTATTCGGAGATATATGAAACTGAAAAATCAAAATATTGTGGCCTATCCATACAATCTATCATAGTATAAGGAATAAGAAGTATGCTCATGATAAGACTGTGCATATTTTAAGGGGCAATGAATAATTTATTCATAAATTCCATATAATTAAATACCATAGATATATATATAATGTCTTAAACCTAGACTGACATACCGTCTTCGCTCAGAATCGTTTTTCTTATACAATGATATTGTATCATTGAATTCAAATTTAATAGCATCCATTATACAGTGACCCACTTGTAACCTACTGTACAGCAGAGCGACATCCACTTAACCACCTTTTTTAAATTGAATATATGTAAACATTGTTTATTGTGAAAATCACAAAAGTTGACTTGGAAAATCTAACCTTACTTGTAATAATCATGTATACAAAATATGGTCGCTTAAAATATTTTGGCGTTAATTAATAATTATTCACAGACGTGTGCGAATAATATTGAATGTATAACTACAGGTAATATAGTTATGTATACATAGGTTTTGGACACTAGCTAATAATATAATAATCGTATTATTGTTTGTTGTTACACAAAGGTAGATGTGGGTCGAATTATCTCGTATATATACTGTACATGGCAGGTACATGGCTACATCTATATAGCATACACTATACGTAGATATTTACGTCACAACGATACCGACGAAAACAGACAATTGTCCGTGTTGTATACTCAGGAATAGACGTAAATATATTATAAAACGTACGGTATTATTATTGCAGTAGTAGTACATTCGCAGGTAAAACGTACTACCCAAGTCCCACATATACCATAATGGCATAATATATTATTATATAATATTATACATAGGTACGCAATTTCGGTTCCGACGGTGTACATACATAATATATATTTAATATTGCACGGCGCCCTGTCATTGTTTCTCACCGGTCGCTGCAGCCACTGTGGAGTTGTACCTATACGCGCCCCGTGTAACGCCCGTCCAAAAATACGTCTTATTAAACATTTACAAAATAATTTCAAACCGTGTTTTCAGTCTCCGAGGCACTTGGAAACATTAATTTTTCATACCCAAACTCGAGAATATCGAATTTCTGAGCGATTCGTTTCACTGCCGGACGAATATTTCGCTGAGTCGCGCTGGGCTAAATTCAGTCGACGCCGCACCGTGAGCAGGTATTCCCGTGAATAACTTATGAGGAATTCCAAGGTACGACAAGCAAGCGGCATTTACCAGTTGTGAAAATATATCATTACATAGGTATTATACAGGGGTAGAAAACCGTTTCCCACGGAAATAGATAAGTTAAAAAACTTGACAAACAATTCTTACGTTTCTATTAGGTACCTGTTTGTGTTATTTCGTTGGACTCATAGTTATCAGTTTATCACATATGATTATCACAAATGCGGACGGATGTGATATAAAATATCAACGGTTTTATCCGCAGGTTAACAGATAATAATATGTTTCCTTCATCTCTCGAGTTTTTTATGATTGTTTTGTCCGGTATATACGGCTACTGCAGGTCCTACCGGACGATTGACGACTACAACGACTTCGAATCCGTTTCCGTTTAAAGTTCCACACAACGCACTTGTTAAAATACAAAATAAAAATCAGTACCACACAACAAAATGATTGAAAAATAAACAGATGCCTCTTTGTACGTTTTATCATTATTATTAAATTTTTATTGTACTGTATATATTGATAACAATAAAATATTATTCTCATGTAATCAAAACAACAATATTATTAAATGGATATTATATTACATTATTACATCGCCATATTCACTTCGCCCGTATTACAAGCATTAATGACACTACTAATGACTGAAACATTGTTAAACAACGGTTTGCGCATCTGTTTATTTTTAAATATCCGTTGATACACGGCGACGGGACGGCCACGATTCCTAAAGACCGCGAGTCCCCAGTGACTATATATACATAATAATATAATATATTTTTTAATATAATACGACCACCAGCCGATAAATACGCTCTCGTACTTATTACAACACAATGGCTGAATGGCGGGACACGGTCGTAATAATAATTATTTAGACCGCCACCGCAGAGTGAAAAAAAGTTTATTGTTTAAACTATTATACTACGGTGTATAGGTCTGCACTATATAATAATTATACATACATAATATTATAAATATACGAACAAAAAAAAAAAAAAAATTGAACGAATCGATATTGAACGGCGCAGTACCTACCTATTCTTAAATTTTTTTATTTTCGTTATTGTCATGAACTATAGTGCGTATTTAATGAATTCGTTAAGTAGTATGGAAACTTTTTTTTTAAATAGATTCATTTTTCATTCTATCTTAAAATTCTTTACGACTGATAAATGTTATATTGTAATAATACTCTCGACCGGATAAATTAATTTCACAAAGGGGACTTTTTTACGGAACTTATACAGATCTACATACCTACAACGATAAAATATTATTTTTTTTATTCCGAAACGCAAACTTTTATTTGACTGAGCAACGTTAAACAAATTTAAATATACATTAATATTTATATAATATTAAATATCCATATGAATATTTACTTTCAAACACTACCTATGTATATTCGCATTTGCATAAAATAAAATATATATTTCGTTAAAATGATTCTATAACATTAAAACACATTTATATATTTTTTTTATTCTTATAATTTGAATTTTAAAGTTGCCTTTTAGATTTTATGAGATTCTATGGTTTATGTTTCTCGGTTGAACTTAAAATGGTATTATTTTTTTCAATTTATATTTTATCATTTAATAGGTATATTAAATTTGATTACTATATATTTGCAATTTAATACGTACTGCATACCAACAATGAGTATACCAATATACTACATACTTTCAACGAAGTATCAAAAACAAATCTAAAAATATGAATTTGTCATATTATAGGTATGTAATGAATAACTAATTGGTGATTACAAAAATTATTGACGTTTAAGTTTGCCGACTGATGTGAATACGTGATTGATAGACCGAAACCCGAAGTGGTAGAGAATACAGAATGTTAGGACACAAGAGCTATTATTTTGTCTAAAATTATCTCCAGAAAGAAATATAGTGATATTTTTGAGAAACTCTCTTTCCTACAATTTCCAGTATATTGTATATTACACTAGGCAACAAGAAAGAGGAAACAGAAATATCGCCACCCTCAAATAGGCAGTATATATACTAATATCACCTTGCTAGGTAATTGCTTATAATTGTTAGAGCTTTAGTCAGTTTTCGTTAAGCTATATTATTAATTTATATTCTATACGCACTACATCAAGCATACTGGATCTTTTTATGTGGGAAATTCCAAAATTTGTATTGCCATTTGAAACAGTTTTATAAGTTTGAAAAATTAAAAATTGTTTGATACTTTAATGTCACATTGTCTCTCACTTACACGTCACATACAATGTGGCTAATGTTGTTTACCAATATTGTTTGTATAATTACCTAATGTAGTTTATTAATTTATGAAATCAATATCTGATTATCTATATACAACGAATCTATGTAAACTTGTTTCCACTATAATATGTTTCAACTTTTCAAGTGTAATATAAGTGTATGCAACAAAACTTGATATTTATATTTTATTATTTATCTACAATAATATGCTACTAAGGGCCGCTTTCACCAATACTGTAAACTCCGATTAAAGTTAATCCGGGGTTTAATCGGCCGAATTTGCCCGGTTAAATATCTGTTATCAGTCGATTAAGCGTAATCGAAGTTTAAAGTATTTGGTGAAAGCGGCCCTTAGTATAATATAATATAATATTTTGTCATGTAACGTTTAAATAAAATATCTGTAACATTTGTCTAATGCTGTGGGTCAGGTTACAAACTTGAATAATTGGTCACAGAGAAGTGCTATCACTGATCATAAAAATTAATATTAAATTAGAAAGTGTTGGAGTGCCTTTAATAATTATCAGAGCATAGTTTATCACATACTTTTTAGAAATCGTTAAACTTTAAATGATTATAATACAATTATAATTTTTTTTACAAATATAATATACATTATTGGGTAGGTACCTATAGGTAAATTGTTTTTAATTGCACTGTTAAAAACAATAATATCTGTATTATTATTTTATAGATTCTTCACTCGTATACAAGCTGAAAATATATTGCGAATTATGAAATAGTTTCATATATCGGAATCACGCTTTGCTTTAGTGACGAATAATATTTGTCAGTAGGTACATAATATTATATTAGTAAATACAATACAATATTATTTATATATTTATACCTAAAAAGCTGACATTTTATATAATACTACACCGATATAATATATTTGAGAATGTCAAATATAAGAAACTATACGTATAATGTATATTGTATTTCACTTGACGTTTTCTCATAGAATTGCAAACAATTCTATAAGTGACGTTCCCCCTATATATATACACACACACACACACATATATATATATATAACCTACACAAACAATTCTTGCATATACATTATTAATTTTTATTCCTCCGTTCCTCAACTGGTATTATATATATGCACGTTTAACCGAATATATGTGTAGATATAGTGTTCACCTTCATTTCGCCGTCACAAGATATTTTTCGTTGACTTTTTCCCTGCCTCTAGCACTTCCCTTCTTTTGATTCATCTGTAATATTGGCGTACACAATAGAGGTTTTGAAAAAGGGCCCTATCAACAATAATAAACCGATTCTGTGAGCACACGCTCGTGTGTGTGTGCGCGCATGTATGTCTGTACTCTGTATGTACATAATATATATGCTTACGTATTTTATTTTTTGTATCCACTTCTTTGTGCCTTTCATATTTCTATATATTTTTTTTTTTTTTACCTAATAGCTTAGGGGTCTGCAGTCCGTTCGTGCGCTATTCACCTGCTCTCGCGCGCATTCAGAATTTTTCGACTTCTGGTTTCTACACGACTGTTACTAATCTCTCTCCCAGGGTATGTGGGGCGTCCCTCGACGTCAAATACAAATTATCGATTCCGGTGTGGGGAAAAAATTATTTAAAAAATTTGCTCAGTCATTGTAAACCATAATACACACGCTGCAGCAGAGGGACTTTATGAGAGAAACTCTTTTAGTTTTTATTTTTATTCTACCCTCTATTGTGCTCCAATGACGAAGGACACCTCAATCTAACTCATCGAAGGGACTAAATGGAGATTAATGCATTTATACGGTACAATAATATAATATATTATTTTTAACCGCCGGCTACAATGAAATCAGAAAATCTATACCTACTGAGGGTGGCTGCCGTTCTCGGTAATTTGTTCGAAAAAAAAAAATTTCATCGAGTTTCGTTCATTTATTTTGATAAACATAGTGGATGCCTTTCATAAATAAACATGTATACTTTCCCCCTTCCGTTTTTTATTATTAATATATTTAATAACAATCTCACGTTACCGCAAAAATATTTTTACTATTGAAACGTCAAATTAATATTACCGCCCATTTGTTCACCGAGAGGGCAAGGGAGGCCCTTATGTTTGCATTTAAATAATATAAATTCCTGAAAACATATTTTTTTTATTATTTTTATTTTATTATTATTATTTTCAAAAGAAAATGCCTGTTTATGGTCTAACGGAGGAAAAAACTCGATCAGCCAAATATGACGTCAGAAATGCAGTACACAGGATTATGGGATATACGCAAGTCGCAGCTGGCAGACGCTTTTATGATTAAAAATCCACCGGCTCAGCCCACGCGCGTATGCAACATAGAAGCATGTAGGGTGTACAAAAAAAAACTGGTCGTTTTACCCCTCTTGAATGGCTAAATACCTTAGGAAGCTTTGGGGTCGATACGTAGTAATCCTCTTTTTTTAAACAGGGACTCCCCGACACTGAGTCATGTTTTCTTATTGTTAGAAGCGGTAGAGGGTCGACACAATGCTATAAAAATTACCTTCGATAAATAAATCGTATTAAGATTGTTGTATAAAAAAAAATATGATAATAATAACTAAATAAAATGAGTGGCCCTTAAAATGTACTTAGAAATTGAAGTTTTTGTTTTTAATCCTTCAATGTTCGTTTCAATCAGTTTTCTAATTAAAAAGTTGCATTTAATCTTAAAAGTTGTATAGCCAAACAAAGTTTCCGCTCTTTGTCCGTACATAATATACATTCTTCATGTGGTCATCTTATGGTCGGGTGCCCCGGTTTATTCAAAACACACGAAAGTTTTCTTACAGACGGATTAAACTTATTAGACCCGAGATATAAACCAGTGGATCTTTTTAACGAATGTTTAAATAGGCTTTTTGTATACGAGCAATACAAAAATGCTTTCAAGTACCTACTATTTTTTTTCTCATAAACAGACTGCGTAGAACGTTAATGACCATATTTTCATGGAATATAATTAAAAGTTAAGAATTAACACAATCGATTACAACAGTCACGAGTTAAACACACCGTCGCTTTTCCATTCTATCGACGTCCATTTTAATATTACCATATATCCATCTATACATTGAATACTTGAGTGCTTCTGTTCATGTGGTCCATTCATATGATTATGAAGTCAAAATTTACATTTTTAATCGTCGTGAGCAAAAATCATTTTTAATATTTGACAGACTTAAAGATAGTGTATACATTAAACAATGCATTTAAAATTATTATTAAAATTGTTTGTATATTATTATAATATAGATACGAATCTTAAATAACCTAAATAATTTAAATACATAAAAATCAAGTTTAAAATTGCATAATCATCAATAATTCAACTAAGTACCCACCTACTTTCATATAACATATTTATCCATTAAATATGTACAGAAAATATATTCTGTATGTTAGGTACATATTATATACTAAACAGTTACCTGGGACCGGATCTATGGCGTGGAAACCGGGCTCGGGCGTAATATTGTATTCATTAATTTGTGCATAAATTGTGTACATTTAATTTATAGGTTATACATTATACTATTATAATGACAGCTTGGTTATATCAATCAAACTAAATCAAACTTTTCCAGCATTGAAAACACGACAAGCAAATCGTAAACATGAATTTCACATAGATTTTAACTTAAAACGCTTAGGTAATAAAAACAAAATATTTCGACACAGAAAAAGTTAGAATTGTATTATATAACTATGAAATAAAGCTTATATTAAACTGTGAGGACTTATATTAACGATTGGTTATTACTTATTTTACTAACTAAACACTCCTAAAAGTCAACAATTGTTCAAAATATCACATAAAATAGGTAGCCAAACAATTATGTATAAAAATTTGTTGAATTTAGAAGATACTTTTTAAAATTAAATCAAGGGCCCTAATTTATTAGATTTCGCTGTATGTGCTAAATCACTTATTTTTTATATATTGCAAATTGTTTGAATGTTATTTAATAATGTTTTTATTGATTATAGGTACCTAAATATCTCTAAAATATATTATAAAAATAAATTAAATAAAAATTTATAAATATTAACCGATAAATATTATAAAAATCACAGCATAAACAAATTCGTGTGTGTGTTGGTATGGCGTATTTAGTGCCCTCCACAATAGAGATACAAGCCGGCACTCTTACCTCCGAAGACGTTGTTACCTCCGAAAACCCGGAGGTCACAAAGATTTCAATGGATTTCATCATAATTGACTGTTTCTATCAATTTCCTGCGATAAAAAGTATGGAGTCAAAAAGTGCCTTTATACTCACATGACGTGTATTGGGATGTGTAATAATAGTACCAATAACTGAATGTAGGCGGCGCATGCATTTTAGATTTACACGCGTTTATGAAGATTTATAGTTTAAGCGCTACTATGTCGTCTTAGTAATCTAAATTATACATAATATAAACCACCATGATACACTTATTTTTGGCGAAGCGCTAATGCCACCTCCTAATGACTAATAGAAAAAATAACTTATCAATTTATAATATACTAATAATTATTATAAAAGGTTTTACAACTTGTAAATTAAATGTAACACTTTTTATCGTTATACACTACTCAGCAGTCAGCCTTACAATTTCTGCAGTAGTCTTGACGTAAAATAAAAATCAAGGTAGTGAACGTAATTATTTTCAAAATTGAAAGACGCCTAAGTCTTATTGCATCATTGTACTTAACTCGTTGAAATATTTAGATTTCCGAAAAAAAACTCGTGTGCGATAGGGATCAGTATTTATTACCAAATAATATTATCTTAGTTGCAGTAACCATAGGGGATTTGGGTTATTATTTGTTGTTTCTATAAAATATACTATATCAGTAGGTACAATAGTACCTAAAAATATTTATATTTATATAATTAAATAAGTAGGTACATAAAATATATTATGGTTCACCTGATGGGAGGGATACGACACCCAAATCCCCCCCTCATCCGTCATTACACCACTGACCGGAGGTTACAAATATTTTGCTAGTGTGTAACTAGGTATCATCTGGAGTCTATGAAAACTTAATATGTAATCTGGAGTCCACAACAACTTTATGATTTACACACATTATTTAGTATAATTAAACAAAAAAATCTTTTTTGAGAAAATGTGTTATTTTTTCACTGGAAGCCATAAGAATAGTTTTACAATAGATAACTATATTGTGGAGTCCATAAGTAATATAAGTATCACACACTCTTTTTTCAATCCTCCTGTCTGGGGAACATATTATTAATTATAACTTATAAAAAATCGATGACCGGAGGTCACAAATATTATGTTCATGTGTAACTATTATCTTACACCTACGTATAATGTTATGAATTGATTTTAAAATAATTTTAATTTAAGATCGGAGTTCATAAGGCACAATTAAATCAATGTGTGTAAATATTGCAAAAAAATCATCTAACCAACGAGTCTGTGTGATATCTGACTAGTACGAGAAAGTTTACACCTTTATGACTTCCTAATTTACACACCTTACACCTACGAATAATGTTATGAATTGATTTTAAAATATTTATATTTTAATCCCGGAGTTCATAAGGCACAATTAAACCAATGTGTGTAAATGTCGTAAAGATAACATAAAACAGGCGTATCTATGTGATATATGACTAGGATGAGGAATTTTGCAACTTTAAGGCTTCCTTCTTTACACACCTACGTATGATGTTATGAATTGATTTTAAAATAATTGTAATTTAAGATCGGAGTTCATAAGGTAAAATCAAATCAATGTGTGTAAATATTTTTGGGAAAATTTATTATTTTTTTACTGGAAGCCACTAGTATAGTGTGTTTGTATTGCGTATCTTATGACATCCCCAATCGAGATACAAGCCGGTATTATGACTTCCGATAGTGTCACAGTGACCTCCGGAGATCACAAGAATTTGATGCGATTTTCGTAATCTTGTAATTGTAATTTTAGACCGGAGTCCATAAGGTACAATTAAATCAATGTGTGTAAATGTCGTAAAGATAACATAAAACAGACGTGTCTATGTGATATATGACTAGGATGAGAAATTTTGCACCTTTATGACTTCCTAATTTACACACCTTACACCTACGTATAATGTTATGAATTGATTTTAAAATAATTTTAATTTAAGATCGGAGTTCATAAGGCACAATTAAATCAATGTGTGTAAATGTTGCAAAAAATCATCTCACCAACGAGTCTGTGTGATATCTGACTAGTACCAGAAAGTTTACACCTTTAGGACTTCCTAATTTACACACCTTACACCTACGAATAATGTTATGAATTGATTTTAAAATATTTATATTTTAAGCCCGGAGTTCATAAGGCACAATTAAACCAATGTGTCGTGTGTAAATGTCGTAAAGATAACATAAAACAGGCGTGTCTATGTGATATATGACTAGGATGAGGAATTTTGCACCTTTAAGACTTCCTTCTTTATACACCTACGTAAAATGTTATAAATTGATTTTAAAATAATTGTAATTTAAGATCGGAGTTCATAAGGTAAAATCAAATCAATGTGTGTAAATATTGCAAAAAAATCATCTAACCAACGAGTCTGTGTGATATCTGACTAGGATGAGGAATTTTGCACCTTTATGACTTCCTTCTTTACACACATACGTATAATGTTATGAATTGATTTTAAAATAATTGTAATTTAAGATCGGAGTTCATAAGGTACAATTAAATCAATGTGCGTAAATATTGCAAAAAAATCATCTAACCAACGAGTCTGTGTGATATCTGACTAGGATGAGGAATTTTACACCTTTATGACTTCCTTCTTTACACACCTACGTATGATGTTATGAAGTGATTTTAAAATAGTTATATTTTAAGCCCGGAGTTCATAAGGTACAATCAAATCAATGTGTGTATATATTGCAAAAAAATCATCTAACCAACGAGTCTGTGTGATATCTGACTAGGATGAGGAATTTTCCACCTTTATGACTTCCTTCTTTACACACCTACGTATAATGTTATGAATTGATTTTAAAATAGTTATATTTTAAGCCCGGAGTTCATAAGGCAGAATCAAATCAATGTGTGTAAATATTGCAAACAAATCATCTAACCAACGAGTCTGTGTGATATCTGACTAGTACAAGAAAGCTTACACCTTTATGACTTCCTAATTTACACACCTTACACCTACGAATAATGTTATGAATTGATTTTAAAATATTTATATTTTAAGCCCGGAGTTTATAAGGCACAATTAAACCAATGTGTGTAAACTTAATTTTGAAATGTAATTTTCCTAATTGTCTACTTTCAGCGCTGAGTTTAAATAATATTTGAATATAATATAATTAATGAGGTTATCGTTTTATAGTAAAAACTAATTTGATGCACTTGTGAACTCCGAAGCCACAAGGGATAAGTGTAAATTGTCTGGAGTCCACGAGTTCTCGGAAGTAACAAATGTTATAAAATACTCGTACAAAAATTATTAAATAGTTAATCTTTCAATTAAATTTCATTATAACGAATTATTTCTAAGTATTTTGGTATTAGAAACACTTGTCTAAAACTACTTGTAAAGGTGGAATGAACAAGCGCCTTAAAATTCTTATGGAGTCCATTGAATACCTCATACCTGTATAGGTGTGTGTGTGTGTGTGTAGATGGGTGTATTTTATTATTAATTCAGAGTGATAAAGTTCTTTGATCAGGCCCTGTATACAGTTATATTTTTTATAGGTAACCAATATTTATTTATTTATGACATTCAAATAAGCTAAAAGAGCTAATATTAAATTAATAAGGATATATATTTGCATTTACAAATGATTTGAATTCTGGGAATTTATTACAAATTACAATGTCATGTATATAAAATATATTTACATAATATTTAAGTAATAAAATAAATCAATTAAAATCATAGTCTAATATTGACTATAGTGATTACTGATTAGACAATGTTTCTTGTAACTCAATTATACCTCTCTGGCTCTATATACTATTTAGTCGATGTTCGAATTGGATGCCGCAATTATCTGTGATGAAATTGTAGATGCGTTTTTTATTACACTAGTTATTGCTGTATCATATTATAAAGATTTACTATTATAATATACTAGGAACTAATGTTACGTAACGACAGTATTTTCTGAACTTCACGACCACAGTGCAGCTGATAATAGTATAGAAATAAATCCTATTACGAATTGGGTCTTTTATTTTATTTTTTAATACAATAATAGATGTGCAAAATTATAATAATGTTATTGTAGATTATGTTTACTAGATTTTATTTCCAAACACGGCGCGTGATTGTGTATCGTGTTGATGTTATATAAAAATAATGATTTACATTTTAGAAGCTCGTCCTCTCGTATCTCAGAGAATGAAATAGATTTGTTGTAGGTACCTATAGTATAGGTCCTTTATAAAATATAGAAATGTTTTAGAACATATTTTAATATTTTAGTTTTTTGTGTAAATAATAGATTTAAAAATTAAAATTGTACAACAACTTTTAAGTTAACTCTTAGGTTTAGGTAAGTAGGGAGATTGTAAACTCGGCCCGAGGAAAAAACATTTCCAAAAGGTCGATGGTAAACTCGGCCCGGGTTTTTTTCAGGTCAAAATTATTTAGATGTAAACTCGGCCCCGATTTTTTTCAGGTAAAAATGATTTAGATGTAAACTCGGCCCCGATTTTTTTCAGGTAAAAATGATTTAGGTGTAAAAACCATCATTTTTCTTATAATATTTTTGAGAAACATTTTGCATTACCCAGAGGACACCACGAGGAGGCGGTTCTCATTATCCTTCAAAAATTATTTTCATTTTCATATTATTATTCATATAGTATGAAATTCGTTATTTAAATGAAAAATGTAATTAAAATGTTTTAATATTGATAGTCAGTCGGGTTTCGGCAGCCAAAGCGATAGCATGTGCGCTGTTCCGTAATGTGTTACGTATCTTATCAGTTTACTTTTAATTGCCATGGCTAATGTGGTTTCTCCTATCGTTATAATTAACAAAAACACCGTTCACAAATCGAAAATGAATGCCACTCCAACAAAAAGAGCCCTCTCATCGTCATCGTCATCACCAAACTCTCCGGTCCACGAAGACAAAAAGAGCAAAGTTTTTGTTTCCCCAAACCGTTTTGAAGTCTTAAGAACGGAAGACGAAGAACTTGATATCGCCAACCTCCCCGTCTCACCATCCAGCGTAACGTTGCCAGTTCAGAATAACCTCAAACTTCCTAACATCGTCCTAAAAAACGTAAGTGACTTTACTACTCTCAATAAGGATCTTACCCGTTTGGTGGGCCCAGAGAGCTTCACCTGCAAAGCTAAAAAATCCAGTTTAATTTTACGGACAAATACACGAGCTCAGTATGTAGCCATTAAATCTTATCTGATCAATGCCGCCTGTGATTTTCACTGTTATCAACCCCGCGCTCTCCAACCGTTCCGCGTTGTATTACGTCACCTCCACCACTCTACCACCACCGAGGACATCATTAATAGCCTAAGAGACCTTGGACACAAAGTTATCAGCATTTCAAACATACTCAATCGTACAAACAAATCGCCACTTCCGTTATTCAATATTTCCCTAGCCCGCAACAGCAACAACAACGACATTTTCAAAATAAACAAATTGTTTAACTCAATTGTGAAATTCGAGCATCCGATAAGGCCACTTGGTCCTCCCCAATGTCACTCTTGTCAAATGTATGGACATACACGCAATTATTGCCACCAACCTCCGCGTTGCGTGAAATGTGGGTTAAGCCACCTCACCGAAGATTGCTCTAAACCACGGGAAGAACCCGTTAAATGCGCCAACTGTAACGGTAACCACACTGCCAACTACAAAGGTTGTCAAATTTTTAAAAATTTACTAAAGCGCACCATTTACAAAGTCGCTTACAAAGCTGACAAAGTTGAAAAACCGAAAAAACACCCCAGCCCACCATCTGCTGTACCTGTTGCACCACAAATCTTCAACGTCCCCAGTTACAACTCAAATCAAAAACCGACATCTTATGCCAAAGCCACAGCCAACTCTTCATCAGTCAATCAACCTCTCCACATCATCAACAAATTTATTGAAGATTTAAAATGTATTTTAAACCCTCTTCTATTGGCTCTTACTTCCCTAATTAACAAAATTACACTTCCCATTTCGTCCACTCCATGACATCCCTCACCCCAAGTTAGAGGGTACCCACACTGGTGGGCCTCCCTCCTCAAGCCATTCATGTTATTATTGTTTCTTTCATTACCTAATTTACTTATTGTATCATAAAAATTACAGATTGTAAATATTCTATTTATCTAATAAAAAAAAAAAAAAAAAAAAATATTGATAGTAAAATAATAATAAATGTAATTATATAAATTTATAAGTGTAAAAATGTGTATAAATATAATAAAAAATATATAAGTAAAATTGTAGTGTAAATAATGAGTGAAAAATTTTAGTATAATAATATATAAATCTAGTTTTTTAAGTAAAAAGCCATGTATTTTACATATTCACTCACTGATATTTCTTTATTTTTATATTTTGTAAGTGTTCTTTCTAAGAGTTCTTTTTTTTTTTAGTTTTTATATTTTGGAATTTAAATGGTCCATCTAAGCTGTTGATTTTAATGTAGGTACGTTTCTGTTTGTACTTCTTTTAATTTTGAAATTACGGAATATATATTGGGGTGAGTGGAATTAAAACTTGAATTAAAATGCGCATGAAATGATCACATGCATTTGTTGTTAAATACGTTTCAACTGATGCACTGGCCCACATTTCAGGCGGAAACATAGAATCTGACACCTGACATTTTTGGGCCGAGTTTACAATCGATTTATTTTACCACCTGAAATTTCCGGGCCGAGATTACAATCTACCTATTTATATTACCTAAAATTCTCGGGCCGAGTTTACAATCTACCTATTTTTATTACCTAAAATTCTCGGGCCGAGTTTACAACAAAAAAGGTAACTCCGGGCCCAGTTTACATTTGCCCGGTAAGTAGATATATGTACATTGTACATACATTTAATTGCTTTCGTTATCAATGCTGTGCATAATGTTTCAGGTTTAAATGTTTTTCACATATTTTAAATCTTTAGAAGTGTCACTCAAAAATTAAAAAATGATAATGTTTTATTTCAATATAGAAGAAACTGAAAGTATGATATTTGGGATTTAAATCCTACATAATTAATGTCGGCGATTAAAAATATGAAATTGCTGTCTTAATTATTCATATTTCTAATGCGTAGCAGTAAACGTTATTTTTATACAGCTGCTTATACTTGTATATAATGATAATATACATACTTAGTATTTACAAACTATATAAAGTGTCACAATATTGTGGGTTTTGGTACGTTTTTTACGGTCTAATAGTGTAAATAGGATTATTTTTAGATCCACAAGAGTGCTACACACTTGTTAAAGTCTTTATAAGACATTTCAAGTCCGACCACTTGTTGTGAGATTTCGTACCAGGCGGTCTCATTCTAGAGTCACGTAAACGGAGTTTGAAAACAAAAAAGAATAAAAGAACGCTACATTTTGTCCACATTATATAGGTAGTATACTGTTGTAGTAGTGTTATAATAATGCGCACATCGACTCGTACATTCAACGACACACAACGACGGTCGTCGGCCAATACCGCAGTGGATCCCTTGCTGTTGATTCACAAAGTAATAATAATATAATAATTTAGGTTAGGTGTACCGCGTGTGTACATCGTATGTATAAATATCGCTTGTTTATATTTTAATTTTTCTGATTTATATATTACGGGGCTGTAGATGCGGTTTAAGAAAAAAAAAAACCATAATAATAATAATAATATAATACCTTTGAACGCGGCTTAAGCCGTCGCCGCCGCGAGGCCAAGTGCTAGTGTATCAAAGTTAGAACTCGCGTCTATTTGGTGCGTGAATTATGGTTTGTCGCCGTAAATCAGTCGGCATGACCATCTACCAGTGCTATACATATATATAATATTTTAGTGTATACTTTAAGACGGCGGCTGTTGCATGTTATGATGGGTCTGAAATATTATTATTATTATTTATAATCACCGTCGCCGCCACTGCAGTTGTCACCTATGTGCTAGACGACTGGTGGAAATGGTTGGGGGGATCGAACGGGTTCCAAGAATAGTCCCGCGCCTAGCCGTTTGACACGTTCGTCTCGAAAAATAAGTTTTTTACCTACCCTCCCCCCCACACACACACACACGTGCTCGAGCACCACAGCAACCATCGTCGTATTTTTTGGAACGAATCCATGGACAATTATCTCGGACGCGTAAAACAAAAAAAAACGAAAGAAATCCGCGTTGGAGGAGGATTTACCGTCGATTAAAAACGATAAAATATAATATACATAATATATATAGAGTGTATATGGAGATATATGACATTTTCAAATGTAATTACAGCTTAGAATTATCAAGATACATATATGTATTAATATACATATTATTATGTACCGGCTGAAGTCGTTTCCTTAACACATCACGGTCGGTCGTTAGACGATTTCCGCGCACTCCACGCATTTATATAATACAACATATTATTGTACTTACTACCTACCTAATACATACTAATAAGCAGACTGTAGAATATTTTGAGTCTTGACAGAGGACAACAACTGTGGAACCACTGCCAAAACGTTCGATATTGACACGACTTCCGTTACTGAGATTAGCGTAAATAAAATTAAAATGTGTTACCTGCTAACACTTTTATTTAGTTTTTTCACTTTAATTAGTATCTTGTTATAAGTTATAATATTTGACTACAGTAATTTATGATATAGGTACTATTGAATAGTATATTATATAAGTGCCTACCTAGTCTGCTATACGGCAGATGTGTATTTTACCATTTTCATCTTAAAATATGATATTAATATTATTATTATTATTATTAAATCGTGTATTGTTGCACCCACAACGATAGTCCGACGTGAAGGCGTTCCCCATTATTCTAACGTCATCGACAGACATTATAATTGACTCGTTAGCATTTTTTTCATTTCATATTTTTACTGCGTACTGTCACCGTTAAGTCGGTCTTACCCATGGCGTGTGTGCAACCCTTTCGATTGACTGCATTTGTGAAAAACAGAGCACACACAACAGACAGAAATATAATAATAATATAATGTCTGTGGCAACAAATCATACGTATAATGTAGATATTTATCGTCTATGCTTCTATAGTCTATTGTCTATACAATAGATAATAATAAATAATATTAGTAATAACTAATAATATATTGTGTAGTCCAATAAAAGTAAAGGTACTCGAGACCCGTATATCCAGACAAAATATTCAGGTGGGGTGAACCAAATTTTAGGGGTGCAATAAAATGCATAACTACTTAACCATAATATACCATGACATAAAACATTTAATATTTGTTGGTGGGGGTGTCTCTCTTGACCCCCCCCCGTGGCTACAGGCCTGTGGTACTCTACTTATTAGTCTACTATTACATTACGTTTAAAGATGTTATTCTAATAAAATTAAATATTATAATAAGAATAATATTCAATGTTTATTGTTTTAAACACTAATCACGCGAGTACCTTTGTATTATTAAGTAGTATTTTGGTCTCGTTACAAGACCACACGACATATTATACTCTTCACTCTTTATACATGCGCTCGCACACACACACAAAATATAGAATCTATATAATATTTTCCATTCTTATAATAATAGTAATTTAAATGACAAAATAAATTAACCCTCGTGCGCGCACGTGAGTAACAATTGGATTCAATTAATGTGGAAACAATATAATATAATACAGCAATGTTCGTAGAAAATATAACTTCTCTAATGACATAATATACCTTTTTTAATGATCTAAAATTATTGTCCCATAGGAAGTTTAAAACTTATTTGCATGGAATATAAATTGAATAGACTTTGAAATATATATATATATACCTATTGGCTATTATACCTATACATACAGGTTTTAAACGAACATATTATTATTATATTATACGCACGCGATTATTGTAATATTATGCACGCACTACTATATATCCGTGGACTATTATTATTATTTTTTAGAAAAATTATATTTGCAGCTTACGTAGTATAAGCAACCGACTACCTACCAGAAGCAATCTCTGTTCATTCCAAACGATTTAACTGTGCGCGGGTTGTTCAACTTTTGATCAACGAGACTTTAAAAAGAAATAGGTAGGTAAAACGAGCACATATACCGCATATACGTTTTATTGTGTGTTATTTAGCTTTATTCGACCAAAAAAACCAAACGAAATATTATGTTGAAAGGCGCAACAGTTTTTATATATATATTAGTTTTTTTTTACTCCATTACCTTTTTGGTAATGTGGGGCGAATAATGTAAAAAAAACACACTCTCACACATATACATCTTAATACCTACTGTTGTGGGGTACTTTTGAAAAATAGCATACGCTACTATATTTTTCCGCAGCTAAGCGACATTAAATTCGAATTGGATCACAAAATGGCAAACCCAAATTATTATATTTTCCAAGTAATTCTTTGCATTAGCAAAGTAGCAGACCATATTTTGTTTGCATTATGTATTGGACGTGTATTAGGTACTGTAAAGAACTGAAATAGAAATAAAGTATTCACCTAGATTATTATCAAGTCCTAATGCCCGGAACAATAATAATAATAATAAGATCGCATGCGTACGAAAAATATCTTGATAGTTGATAGCTTTGATTAAAAAAAAATATATGTATATATAAGAAACTGCAAGAATGAAAATCGAAATACACTTTTTATTGCATTTTTGCATGCACATTGTTATTTGTTAAGAAAAAAACCAATTTGGTTACTCTTTTATTGTAATTTAATGCAAATGAAGGAGAAATTAAACGGTTTTTTTTCATTACATCTGAACATCAACAATTAAAAATAATTTTAATGAACTTATAACTTATATTTTTATCGCTCAAGCTCAAAATATACATGAATTAAATTTTAATGTTTAAACTAAAACAACATTAGGTATGCTTTTATTAATATTACCTTATGGCTTATAGTTACCTAACTATGGTTTATCGCAGACAAAAGATATTGTTTATTAATAGTGCCGATGTAATATGTCGGAACTATATTATATTGTTCTTGTTGATTGATCTGAATTCATACATTGTATTATTATTATATTATTATATCAACGGTTTTGTCAGTAAATATTTTGTTGCGGCTCGTAACATATAGTGTATAGAAAATAAATGAATGGCGAGTTTGTAGCACATGAACAAACAGGTGGATAAAATGTAAAATACACATGTCAAGAACACGAAGACAGGTTGTGCGTGGGCCAAGAACCTAATGGAATGTATTTTGAATACGTAAATCATACGAATAATTAATCATCTTTTTTGTTCTTTAAAAAAATATTCCTGAAGTACAGATGAGTTAATTATAATGTTTGTAATTATAATAAGTGTCTCGTTCATTTACTTCATAAATCGCATACGCCTGCAGAATAATCAATAAAATTACAAACATTATACCTAGTATGTTTAATTATGTAAATTATTAGTGAGCATAAAATTATAAAATTACTGTTACTGTCAGTTAATTAATTTAGTTCTAATCTTCCAGAGCAAACACCGTCGATTTTTTTTATGCAGGTAAACATTAACAAACTTATTTCTTAGAGAATAAAAATTCATTTTTTCATAATAATTTATTCCGATCAAAAAATTTTTTTAAATATTACTTTTAACCTAACATTTTGTTATAGCACTACAGTCTATAGAAACTGCAAAAGTGGATGCAAATATAAAATAAAATACTATTGTTATATGTATGTTACCCTGTAAGACCATTACTTGTACATAATATAGTTATTAGAATATAGTTAATATTGAAGTTGTCAATTTGAATAATTTTATGCCATACTTGATATTTACAATTTTTTGAACATATATTTTAAATACTTTATATAACACTGTAGTAAGATTAGCAGACATGATATAAGCGCCAAGGATATAAAAATTCCATATCATTTAGGCCATAATCAGTGGGACATAAGTGCCAATGTCAAATTATTCCTAATATATTACTATGACAAAAGCGCCAAAGATATAAAAGAGAATTATAATTAGCAGCAGTATTAATATTTTATATATTATTATGGTTGATTTTTAGTATTAGGTTAACTAATAATCGTGATGATAAAAAGCGTGTAAGTGGATGTCGCTCTGCTGTACAGAAGATTACAAGTAGGTCAATGTATAATGGATTGTATTAATCTTGAATTCAATGATATAATAACATTGTATAAGAAAAACGATTCTGAGCGGAGACGGTTTGTCAGTCTGGATATTGTTATTATTTATTATATCCTGTAAGTTGAATTATACTATAGGTAATAGGTATTATTATTTTTTATTCGTTTCTATGGTGATAAACAAAGCGGTGCTAGTGTAGCGTGCGATCTACCAGCTCGTTTCTGGTGTAGCGTGCGATCTACCAGCTTGTTTTTGGAAATATAAAATATAAAAATCATCCACATAATATAAATTTCGTTTTAGACAATTTAGTCGTCGTTAATTATGTATGTCGTCCGCATATCTTCTAAAAATGCAATGAACAAATCTGGTTGACTTTTCCACCACATCTTCCAGCAATACTGATCCAAATGTGACTGAAGCATATGGATAGGTACGCCTCTTTTTTTCTTCAGTATGGATATTTTTGCATCCAACCATGATCTTTCAACACCCTGTGTGTGCGCACCTGTTAAGGGGTCAACATAATTTTCTTGATGATTAACAGTTTCATGAATGAACCCTTCTGATGTTAAACATCGGTATGAGGGCCACTCATCTGAGTGAATGACGGAACCACCTTCACATTCCCTTTTAATAATAGGTAAAAGAGTATCCTACTGTCATTTCCATGCTTATCAACCCTGGCACCAATATTATCTTTATCGTATTATACAAAAATATAACTTCCCAATTTCCCATACGTGTTTGACATTTCGTTTATTATTATTCGGTTATCGCTATGTATATCCATACCGCATCTGCCAGGTGCATCAGTAGATCATAGGTAGACCACACGTAAGCGGTAGATCGCACGCTACACTGGCACCAACAAAGCGTTAGAAATTAAAATCCCATTATTAGCAGTTTTTCGTAATTTGTCGGTGGTTTTTCTCCCTGGTATTAAATAAATATTGATAAAATCGAAAATTGACCTCTTTAAAGTACCATCTTGATCCAATTTGCTAAAAGATAAGGTACTATATATTGAAATCGAAGCACTCCTTCTGGTAGAAATTTTGTATACAGGATATATATAAAAAAAAAAACACCATTGTAAAACCACTAGCTTCCTCAGTTCGCTCAGAATCTGAAATGGGGATCAACGCCAAATCTGAAGTTTAACCTCACCAGTGATATACGGAAACCGGAATCGTCGGAACACCATTGCAAGGGTTTGCTGGACGGCAGACTCTGTGTATCTAATATCTATGCCGAATATCCCCATACGTCCATATTTAGCTGGCGAGACACCTGCAAATATTGGGTGGCGATCAACGCCAAATCTAAAGTTTCTGCAGGTCACCAGCGATGTACGGAAACTGGAAAGTCCGAGACACAGGCCTCCAAGTCGTTCATTTTGGGGCCAGACGAAGACATTTGTCAGGCTGTTATTTTGTTGTTGTGGTTCTATTGACATGATACACCAGTAATGTCGTATATTATAGAGTTTAAAATGTTTTTAAAATTTCCCTCCCCTACCACCTTCATCTCACTCCCATATTCGCTAGTACTATTGTGTCCGGCCAGGATTCTGAAACCGTCCTCCATTGTCGTTTGTACCAAGTTAGTGTAGGTTTGCCTCACGTATTTCATACACTGTACGTCTGAACCCGTAAAAATGTAATAGGTACCTACCTCTATAGATAATAAATTATAAATGATACTATGTAATTTACATGAATAAACATTTTTGTTATAATATGTTATATAATTTGGTTTTTATTTGATAATATTATCAGTAAATGTGTCGACACGTTTGTGTAAAATTAATTTATATTTCTTGCGGAAATTGTGTGTATCAGTGTATCTATATTGTTCTGGTTTAATATACATTCGGTTTATTTTCAACCAGTGTAAAAATCTCACGAGGAAAATTTGTATTGAATTTTCAAGTTTTTGACCAAAGAACAAAAATTGTCATCAACAGGGTACATCGAAAAAAAACCAAAATCTCTGCTATATCACGCCAAGAATCATGATAAAACATTTAAGATAGTCCAGAACGGTCCAGTATAATTTTTCAGTCTAAGAAGGATAAAAAAATAAACATTTATATTTTTTTATTCAATTTTGATTCTGAGAGAATCGATAAATGTATTTGCGAATAATGAATAATCGGGAAAAACAAAAATACCAATCACCATAGATTTATGAATTTTTCAATGAGATTTCAATGAGAGAGGGGGTCCACCCGAGTGACAGAGCATACTCAATTCTCTCCTTTTCTTTTCATATATCTGGAATTAATAATACATTTTTGTATTGTGTTCAAATGGCAAAAAGAGTTTTAATTTAAATTGCCAAAAATGAGTGTTGAGAGTTCATAATTATTATGTATTTTTACAAAACATTGATTATATTTCATGCCTATATATGCCTATTTAGTCTAAAAAACAAACTTTAATTATATTATCGGATAGCCATGCAGGTATATGTATAGAAACTATTAAACAAACTTTCGACAATCAAGGTTATAATAGATATAATAATTTGTGTGCATTTTCAGCACATTAAATGACTTAATATTTACATTTACTGTAATGTTATTTGCATTGTATAATTATTAGCTGCTATAATAATATGTGATACCTCAAATAAAAAAATATGCAATAGTCTCAAAACAGTCAAAACACTTTAAGTCTCGAAATCGTTTTAAAAACAAATACTAAATATAAGACTGACAGATTCAATAATATTATTTTACCGCGAAATATGACGTGTTTAATGGGTTTATAATATTTAGAGAGAAAGAATAAGTATACAATTGTATTTATTTTATTCGTAAGTGTAAATATAATAGAAAAGACTAATTTGCGCAACCTCACGGGCCTATATTTAAAACGTATTTACTCAAATCGTTTGTGTTTACCCACTGTAGTTAATGAATATTATATAGTTTTATTTATCACGGATATAATAACAGAGTGTAGGACAAAGTAAATAATTGAAGATACCTATATTGTGTGACAGTGAAAAAAAAATTTCTCGGCTGCAGTAACGCAATACCGCAATAGTCTGCTGTGTGGCTGGTATATCATACACCGATGGAAAAAAAAACCGAAACAAAATACAACAACAATAAAAGCACAATATTTGTCCTGTAATACATAATTGTTAGCGACGCAGCCGTAACCTACCGGACACAAAATGTATAGAATGACGCGCACAGGTATACGTCGGTCAATGTTTTAGAACGATAATATGGTAATATATAAGTGCTACGCGTACACACGCGTATAGTATTACGAAATAATATAATAATGAAAATAAATCGACAAATAAAGAACACACACAAATTGGCGACCGGAATGCTTATACTGTGTTATATTATTTAATATTGTGATGGTGCGCTGTCGTAAGCGTATATATAAAGCCGTCGCGGTCTTATGTGCCGAGAAAACTCGACGTAGGTTTTCTATTACACGAGTAGTGGGCCAGACGACTGCGGCACGTATACAATAATACCTACGTGTGGTATTTAACAACGCGTTATTAACCAATAACCTTATATTCCGAGCGGGTAACGTACACAATACATGTAACATAATAGTATACGTTGTGGTCACACCTCGGTCAGTGTCAATCGCTGCGACGACGGTCGACCGTGTACACTACCTATGTACCTAATATTATAACATCATATAATATTATATAGGTACAGAATCTGCTCAGGACACATTGGTGGTGGTCGGGTGGGTAATTATAATAAACTGTCAATCGCACCGACATTCGCTATAGGCTCATTCACAAAAACCTCGTGGGTTTGCCCTTTTTTTGCACGTAGTCGCAGAGTAAGAGTGAAAGCCGAAAATAAATATTCTTTATTATAATATCGAAGACACAGCATCAGCTGTAATGTGTAATTTATTGTTAGGTAAAGGTGAATTCAATTGTTTGAGCTTTAAGGGAGTCATCTCACTATGTGCTCTCCCTCTCTCTCTCTGACCCACGTGCACGTTGCATGCAACATGACAATTTTCTTAGTTTTTAAATAACATTAGCAGGAAAATACTAATATTACAAAAATTATAGATGACTGGGTTTGATATAATAATATACCAAATTGGTTTGGTATTTAATTTATAATTTTACATAACAACATATAATTTTAAAATGTACCACTCATTCTGCGAGCGTCCTAAAATATACAGCACTAAACTAAACCTTACAGTTGAACCCACATCCAGATCCATTGGCGTGACCACTGTAATTTTTTTTGTCACACCCTAGCTCTACCCTATTTTATAAAATTGAAATTGTTCATTATAATGTACAAATATTTAAGCTCTAGGAACACGACGACCCAAAAACAGTTTGACCGAGAATCGTTGCAATCGGATTGCACGCGGAGATTTGCCAGTCACGTCATTTTAGTTTTGACGAAACGTATGGTTCGTTGACTCCTAACTTAACCGAGGGTGGCAGTCTAAGACGCACATCATGTCACCTATATTACTATAAGGTTTCGTGAACTTATATGCTTTTAAAGATTTACTGAGTTCAACATTGATAAAATAATCGTGTATAATGCGATGTTTGGACTATATTTATAATAATAATAATAATAATAATAATCTTTATTCCGGATAAACTCTATTTACAAGTAATAAAATGTATGTACAATAACAGTATAAAATATAAAATATTTAACATAAGTTACAGCTTACAACAATCAGCTTCTTAATTTATAGAATAATATAAAAAAAACAACATACAAATATGAAATATTACTATATGGTCTATGGATAATGATCGCTTCGTCTATTGTGTTTATATGTTATAACGTATTTTGTTAAATGCATGTTAATCTTTAGAGACATAGTCGAATACTCACAGTATGTCGTTATGTACCATCTGTCAAATTTTATTAGGTACTTTATTTCAGTGGTGTAGCCAGGATTTTTTTCCTGGGGAAGGGGCTGATCAACTTTACACTTTTCTACATTAAATATACGTACCAGCACAAATAGATAGCTTAAAAGTGTTAATACATATAGTAAATTTTTAAATATTTTAAATATAATGTAAGACTTTTTGGAGCGACCATTAAAATAATTTTTAAATTTTCTCAACATTTCGGGGGGCTGCAGCCCCCTCAGACCCTCCCCTGGTTACGCCACTGTTTTATTTATTTATTTCAGCTAAATCAAAATTCAAATATAATTAAATAACTACAATAAAATACATTAATAATAGAAAATGCGTATACCGACAGAGCTATAATAGTTCGTATCTGGTATACGGAAGTAAGAATGTGTACACTGTGAATACTGTATACCTACAGTTTAAAATATAATATTATAATAAATATGTATTATTTAATTATTTAATCACAAAAATGGCTACCATTGTTTAAGAACCATCCTATAATCTGTATTCATATACAAATCACATATGTATTGCGATTTAAGATTGAAACCTTGCAGATGTAGTACGTTTAAAATAAGACATACCCGGTGTAATCACAGTAATATATGTATATAACTATGGCTGCTCTTGTAACTCTCTCTGAGTGAGTACCCTAGGTGGTTATGTCAGTCGTGGAAAAGTTATGTTCCTGACTCCTGTCTTTCTTAGTAAGAGAGTCGAGAACGTCTTAAGCCTTCCTTCAAAAATATTACACTTCTACAATGAAAAAAACTGGATGTCGTGCTGATGTACAGTAGGTTACAAGTGGGTCACTGTAACGGATGGTGTTAAATTTGAACTCAATGATATAATATTCTGAGCTGAGATTGTTTGTCAGTCTAGAACATTTTGGATTGTATTATTTGTATTTATATTGTTATTATTAATACGGTTGCCGGTAAGTTGAATTAATATTATTTGCATATTATCATATTTCAGTATTGGTAGGTATATAATAATATAATTGAAAAATTTCAAGTACCCACGAATGATATGTTGAAATTACAACAAAATAACTAAAATCGTTATTCTTGGTTATTTAATATGTAATTTCGTCCAAATTTGAACATAAAAAACTATAAAAAAAAACACATATTGTAAAATCAATACATTCATCGCTCCTCTCAGATTCCAAACACTCTGGAACATTCCACATACAATTGTCCATGTAAAAAAAGCAGTCTTCTCTAAACCAATTCCATTTATTCTAAAGCTGGTCATTGCAAAACATACTTAAATGGCATTATTGGCAAACTGCATACTTTTAAACTTAAATGGATAGTCCTGTGGTATTATAGGTAATCTTGAGATGAAAACTGATTTACCGTCTCAACATCCATTCATAATTGTAGCTTCAATTATATTTTTCCAGCTTGTAAGGAGTTGGTTAAAATGTAATATATTATATCAGCTGCTGTATCAATGTTTGATGTCAAAATTGATTTTTCGTACAACCAATCTATAGTTTTATTTTTAAAATTTGAAATTGCATAAATAATATTTCTTTATCTATGCAATCTTTTAAAAGACTTACACTGTGCCTGATCTCGCAGTGACATTAATCTCTTTTATCAACGTATTTTTTTCACTTTGTTGTACCACAAAGTAACTCGACAATTGTTATGTTTTAATAAACTAAATTAAATTATCTTTTCAGTAAGTGTATTAGTAGTATTTTAATCAATATTAATTTTTAATTTTTAATAAAGTTTGACCCAAATTCATAAATTGCGGAAATGTTTATGGAAACACAGTATTTGTAAACAAGGATACACATATTATATTATAATCAATACTTTTTGAAAATATTCACATTAATATTTATTTGTAAATACTAAATTATGAATGCAAATAGTATACAACTAATACTCGTGGCTGTTTTTATTTACCTATTTATTTTTTGTACAATTATTTTATTTACTTTAATCAATGGTAACCATGTGCGAGTATTTAAGCAAATAAATATTCTATTTCTGTTTCCTGACACAAAATACATATATGCGTTTTTAAAAATCCTTTCTAGGTACACACTTACATTGTGGTATGGAGGTACCACGCAAATTTCAAGTCTCTGTAGTTATATTACTTATTATAGTTCTGCCTCTACATAGATTAGTCATCATCTTCTTTTATATAAACAATTAATATTATAATACTATTACAGCAACAGGTGTGTACCTATGTCCTATGTTGTAAAAAATAATTTTATAATGATAACACAAATAAACTCGGTTTTGTGATCATATTAGCTAATAAGTTATAAATTATAATGGTTAAACAACAATCATATATTATTGAAATATTTATAAATGTTAAATTATAATGGCGATGTATATACATTTATTTTTATTGTCAAAATATTATAAAATATAGGTACTATTCATTGACAGTCGTTATCCATTATAATCATTGGGACTATTCACATTTTCGCGGATTCTGCTGTCCCCATCCCCTTACAAATATATGAGCACTGCGGGTTCAACATTTGGTCCAGTATTGCAGTTAACACCCCCGCGGTTTGCACTCAGTTCCGCTTCGTGTAATATGGGCATAGTGTATGGTCCGTATGCGTAGCGAGCGCAATATTTGTCTATGCCTACCATATTGTGCGTACACTGTGACAATGCGCAGCGCATTGCACGTCGGCGAGCTCTACAAAAATACTTCGGCACGGTGTATATAAGCGTATAACACGTGTAACGGTGGCCGGCGACTTTGACGGCGGTTTAAGGAGCTGCGTGGTGATATGGCGGGGGACCCGCAGAAAACGCGAGCTGGTCCCGCGGGATTCAAGTGAGCGGCGGGAATCCCCAGACTCCCGGGGCCAAAGCTCGCACGGGGCCAAAAAGCAAACAACCGTAATTAGATCCCGTATATTATTATAAAATATAAGCGCATCCACCGGCGTGCCAGACGCGTTGCTGTGGCGGTGGAGCAAGCGGGATGATGCTGTGTGCGCTCGAAAATCCTGTTCCTCCCTCATACTCTTCCACCCCCTAACACACGCACACACGATGCGTGGGTTAGGGGGAAAGTGGCCTGGTGGCGAGGTCCAAAGGGGACTGACAATGGTCGCTCCTGTTTGTTTAGCATACAATATATATATATGATTACTATTATTATTATTATTATTATTATTATTATTATTATTATATGCGCGCTCTGCACGCGTACATTATTATATTTTCATCTCATCTATAGGTATTAATGTATTATAATATTACTAGCCGTCCCACCCGGCGAGCGGCCCTGGCAAAGATTCGTTTTTTTTTTTAAATATAAATATACCGGACTCCGTGAATAAGAAACCATGTCGATAGATTTCAAAATGAAATAGAAATATTAATCCAGCTGTTATCAACTCATCATGAGTTTATTTTTTTATCATTTCAGCAGAATATTCATTAGCCGTTTCAATCACCGTTTATATCGTGGGGAAAACTGAAAACTTGGTCCAGTCATTAACCACATATCCGACAATTTGTGAATGCACCTTCATCGCATTGACTTATGTTCCGTATACTTTAATATATTTATTTTTATAATCTGTAACCAAAGGGGACTTTATATATTATCAAAAAATCTGACGCCGAATCGATATCGTTGCATGAGCTCATCTTTGAAATGCGTATTCTTAAAAATCCTTCTTATCGCTCTAACCTCAATTCCAAAATTTGTGAAAAAGTAAACGAATTCGTTAAAACTGTGGAATTGTATATTATTCTACTGGAAAGACGGTGTGGCACATTCCTATATTATAATTTTCTGGACAGATTGCACCATTGTTGTATACTTACAATCTACTATTTTCATCATCAGAGGATTGAATTTCCAAAAATCTTCTCTTCGTGGATGCTTTTGTCATATAATAGCTATCTATATGCTAAATTTCAGCCCGATTCGTGCAGGGTTTTTTTAGCTGTGCGTTGACAGCTCAATCAGTCAGTTAGTCACGTTATCATTCTATATTTATAGATAATAGATTTGTGTACTACCTATGTAATGGAGAGACTTGATCGTTACTAAAAAACCAAATTTAGGGGAAGTGGTAGATTTGAAATCAAAAATTAACGTTTATATGTAACGTATAAGAAAACATTAAAAGTCTAATTTAACGTGAGTAAAATTTACGTTGATTCTATTCGGGTAGAACCACAATGAATGTATCCCAATAAATTGTGTTCTTATACATATATATACATTATACGGTTATATAGTACCTATATGTATATACAATATTAGCCACCATATCTTCTCGTGTACTGCAGGCTATATGATGGGGAATTCCGGAAATAGGAAAACACGGTGACCCCATCATGGTATATTGTATTATACCGGTCTGGGATTAATCTTTCGGTGGACTCGAAACAATTTCCAAAAGTATTCGACGACGAGAAACGCTCTAAAGTACCGGGCTGCCTGATATTCCGAGTCCTATAATATTTTGTTATGACACACATATTGTTCTGCGGACTAGCAGTTGGAAATACTTTAAATGTGTGCCGCCGCGCCGACTCTCGGCGTATATAATATATATTATACACAAAGACAGACCACACATTTGTTATACTTCCCTTAATAACGGCGCGCGGTTATGGTTTTGCGCTTTTGTCCTTTCAACTCTGGAACTTCACAATGCTTTTAAGGAGCTAGCCCGCAGAGATTTGCTTTTTCTCTCTATAGTAGTAGTTAACATAAATCGTCGTTACGCGCTCACGTTATACCTACCATGACGCCATATTATACAGTAGTACCCATATGGATACAGCATATTATATTAATATATATTATAATTACTTAATTATATATGTGTAATGCATATTATATATTATGTTATATTATTACATTATGTTATATAATAATATTTAAGACATGCATGCGTAGAACTTATGCTGTAAGTAGCAAAGTAGCCATATGTACTACGAAAACGTATAGTATGATTGTAACTTAGCGGTGGCTGTCAGTTAATTTAACAAACAATCGTAAAATGGATATAACTGCTGAGGCCATTATAGTGCGCGTTTTGAATACTTAGGAGGATCCAGCTTGCCGTCTTGTGTACATAGGTTACAATATTATTATGCAATATATTATAATATATAGTCGGCCATAGGTATGATATGTTATCTTTCGCTTTCAAGAAACGAGTTGACGGATAATATTATACATTATAGTTTCAGACTTCAGTAGGTTTACGATACTAACAATAACGATTTACAATATTATGTACAGCTTTATACATGTTCTTATTTCTCTTAGAAAATAATCATCATTATTTTTCACTCTTAAAAACATAAACTTTCCAAGGTAGTATACAATAGGTATAGCTATTGTACACACTGCTGTAACGTCATACATGGAGTAAAAAGTAAAACATAGCTCTAACTCTCTAAGTAAAAAAAATTATTGTTATTTTGATTATTAAAGTATAACAAAATCAGTTAGATACTTAAAAGTTATTGTCGAATTACTCATTACTACTCTTAAATCAAAAAATATATTTTAATTAATACATAGTCCAATAGTTTCCAAGAACCATATATATTTGTATTGTGAATATTTTAGTTTAATTTATACTAATTTAAAATGTTAATTGTAAATTTACTGTACCTATCTGTTGGATTTATACTCTTCTATAGAAGTTAAGAAGTTAATTACAACAGATCTATATTCTATATTATGATTTCTTTAACTTTTTTATTGATATTGATGAAGATGATAATTGACAAAAATCTATTAGGTTAAATGATACAAATTACAAAAAAATCTAATCAAATGCGAACATTATGCCAGCATGAAATGTGAGAATGGTTCATAGTTTAGTGTAGGCAGGGGTTAAAGTGGGGGGGACGCAGGAGGACTCAGTCCCTCTACCTATGGTGGCGGTTAAAAATCGTCCCCTTTAACAAATTAGAATTTTATACATTAGACATTATATACATACAATTATATATGGAACGCTTAAACTATATGGAGACATTAGCCCCCTCAGGAATTTTTTCCCAATTTAACCCCTAAGTGTAGGTGTATATCATTTGTTTTTTTATATATGCAACGGCTAATCTGTTTTAGGTAAACGTTTGAAAATTCGCACAAATGGTGGACGGCTGTACAAAGCAAAAAGTAATAACATACTTAACCTAAATTTGTTCATTATTAATTATCATACTATTCATACTCTTGATACCGCGTGGTATAAGCAGTAAGGTTTACATTGCTCGTGGAATTAAGTTCACATAATGCCCCCGTATACGAAATATCGAATAAACAAAGTATTACACTACAATAGAATAATAATAACACTGCACTGTATACTGCACAGAAGATACGCCGATAACACAAATTGCATTGTGTAGCCGGGGACTACATGGAGCTTATACTGAGTTATACCTATGTACTCATATAATGTTATAATTTTGTATTGTGTATGTGGTCTATGAACGTTCGTTTGAAATATCGCAGTCTTATAATAGTCATACGACTAAAGCTTAAATCGTATTGTCACGAATTGTGTTACGGTAATTAATGTTGAAAGTCTGTATAGCTGTGTAATGGAAAATGCGTTAAACGAAATCGTTTAAGCTTCGTCCCGTAATATATTTTTTAATTATTTCGCTTTGCATTCGTAATTAAACACAATTTCAAGGTACCACCGAATTGTATTCTAAAATAGGTACAAATTACCAAATAAAAGCGTTTTGTCTGTTATTAAATACATTTCTTCCTTATTGCTTGCTGAACATAACACAATATTATATTATGCAAATGTGTATATACCCAATATTCTATTTAAAAGAATGACCGTTTTGTTTAGTGTGTAATTAAATTTAAGTGATTGTATTTTTCTATTATGTGTTTTAATGACATTGCAGGTTTATTAATTCAATACAATGTAGATAATATAATGGCATGTTCAGGGACGGACTGGGGCAACTATTCGGCCAGGGAAATTTATATTTTGACCGGCCCTTAAAATGTCGTCATCACTAAATGTAAGACTTAAATATGGTACCAAAGTTTTGACAAATAATGGTTGCATCCTCCACCTACTCATTTTTAATTTCCTCAGGAGACAACTTAAGATTCTCAATGTACCTATTTAGTATTTTATCTTAATTAAATGTACTGCACAGTATTATGTATATATCACTTTTTCTATTACCTACTCTATAAGTGATCCATAACGGATGAAAAAAATAGGTTCGTTTAAACTACTTCAACTTGATTTTTCTAAGAGTATCCTTTTCTCTCTCTCTGATTTTCTCAACCCCACTCTTTCTTTTAGTTTCCATTTTAAACAACAAATAGATAAGTAAATATTACAAAATCATCAAACGATACACTAGTACACTACAATAAAATAAAAAAGAAGTTCAAGAATTCACTTTTTTGAATTAAGGACGTTACATTGAACGTACGAAACTGTACCTTTAGTTATCAGCTTATTAATTCCCATCAAATTATCACAAATTATCTTTTATATTTTACTATTATATAGGTACAATATATTTATATTATATTTTGTATTGTGTACAATTTAATGTTAGTTATATTAAGTAAATACTGGTTGGCTAGAAGTGGATATATTAATCGACTGTAGAATAAAGTCATATTAAGTTATAAATAGGGCATGGATATAAATGCAATAAAAAAAACAATGCCTTAAAAATACGATTTTATGCACAGTAACAATATTACAAAGCTTAGTAAAATGCCCAGAAAAATGAAAAGCCAATTTAAATGAAAATAAAATAGAACTTAAATAGGTATAGTCATTAGTCGTTAGTCGTCATATATTGTGATTCATTATAATCACTTTTCAATCAGAAGCTTATCAATATTTTTGAATAAAAAACTTTGACAGTTAGAATTGGCAAGTGTTGTTTTGTATAACTGAAGTCATAGGAGCAAACAAAATAAAATAAAACGTAATAAAATAGAAATATTAGTAAGAAAAATGATTTTTAATTATATTAAATTTCTTGAAGGAACTTTAGCTAATAGTGTTTATAAAATTGTATATATACTTATAAAATTTACGAAAAATTCCTTCAAACGATAAAAATGTCATAAAAACGTCAAAAAAATGTTCTATAAATCAGTGAAGTTAAAAAAATGCTAAATAAAAATTTAATTTTTAAATTATTTTATGTATGAAATACATTTTTTAATTGGAAAGCAATGTTTAAGAGAATCCAGAAAAAAATGCAATTTATCTTCAAATTCACACCCTAGTAGTTATAAATAATAATTTCTGTTTATGCATTGATGCCGAGGGGCTGGTCAACCAGCTGAACCGAAATCTAAAATCTTTAACACCAAATATAATATAAACATTTTGCACACTCAACAGTTATGATATGAAAATACAAAATATTTATAATTTATATTTATAGGTACCTACTGATTTTGTTATAAATAAATAATAATAGGTAACTAATTATTTTTGAGTAGCGGCCCACCGGGAAAGTTCCCGGTATCCCGCCGGCCCAGTCCGCCACTGGGCATGTTTGTAAACACTCGGATTTTAATATTTGCGAATTGTATGAGAAGAAAAAATAATAAATAAATTTTTTCAATGTTCAGTATGCAAAGAGCAAATAACTTGAAAACAATATGTAACTATTAGAAATTAAAAATATAATACAATTTTGTGAATATCCTGGCTTAGCCCGTATGCAGTTTGTTTGTAGTATATTCTATGTATAGTATATACGCTATAAATTTGTATCTCGGTTTGAGTGTTTCTCAATTTTAGTGTACCTGAGTTCACAGACAAATCGGCGTCAGTATACCTCAGTTCAAGGAAAAATCGGTGTTAGTGTACCTAGCTTTGTGAAATAATTTGACCTAGACGGGCAACAGCAAGTCGATTTAGCACTTGGTATATTTTTTAACGTGGTTTAAATTACTTACTCTCTAAACTTTTCTGATATATCTAAATGTAATCTCTGTGATTTTGGTCGAATTCAGTTGATTAGTTTTTGAGTATACACATTACACTTCACACATTCATTTGGTTTTAAGATATAGTTTCTTTAATCCTGATCTGCCCCCCCCCCCCCAAGCAACCAATAGCAACCATTTAAACGAAAAAAAAATTTATTAATTTCTACTATTACTATTATAATCTTAAACCAATGGCAACCATTTAAAAAAAAAGTTTTAATTTCCACCGTCAATCTCCACCGTCAAATCGAATAATAGAAAACGAAAATGTCTTTATGAAAAATAAATTATAATTATAATGTATGCAAATGTTATGTGCCTTATACATCAATACACGTTTAATGTACTACATCAATACAGAGTGTTTCCTATATGTTTTATAAATTGTCAAAAGTATTATTGAACAGCCACTGCCTGACTGTAATATGACATCAGTCATCAAGATTCAATGATTTTTTTGTTCAATATATTTTATATGTATTTGTTTCATTATGAAAATGATTCAGTAATAAACACTACCTAAAGCTTTTATAATGCAATTGTATATGGGTAAAGACTCTCGGAGGAAGTATAATATTGTTATTTAATTATTTGTTTCTTGAGAATATCTTCGATATTAAATGTAGGTGCGTTACCCTGGCACCCTAAAATCAAAATGTGGACTTGAAAATTGTTTGGTAATTTGTTAATATTATAAGGTAAATGTTTTTAACCAAAAATAAAAACATGTTCTAACCACAATACCACACGGCGGGGGTCCCAGAAAACGGGGATTTGAATTCAAAGTACCAGGTTATACATTTTTTTTGTGACTAACTGTTATATAATAATTTTAATTATTAATAAAATACTTAAATACCAAACAATTTTTCAAGTCAAAATAATTGTAATAACTTAATGGTTGGGGATGTTGGGATAAACGTTACTTTGGTGCACTCCAAATATAAATCTACTGTTTTCCAGGGCCCCGCTGTGGTTAAAAATGGTTGCATAATAATAACCTAACAAAATACGAAATAATTTTCAAGTCGACATTTTATCATTTGGATTCCCAGGGTAAGCCACTTACGAAATGTTTGCATTTTAAACGGACAAGCAACAAAATGTTTAAAGTTGATAATACAATATACAATAAGGTTTTACATTTTATTAATTAATTTGTATTTTATACTTTGACTTAACATGCTAACTATTTTTTTGAAATTTTAATCTAATTCATTATTTTATTAAAATATGTTATTATACTGTATATTAGTATACCGACCAGTTTGATTTTACTGAAAATTGTATTGTTTATAATTATTGTGAAAGTTCTTATATGTTGCAATAAATACATTTCTTTAGTTTTTTTATTGAATAATTAGTAAAAATGTAGATATAATAATAAGATTATTTTTATAAATGCACAACTTTATTTCACCATTTTTATTTTTATTAAAAAATCAAATATGCAGGAATTACCTATTATATTATTATTATTATTATAATACGGAATAAATATTTTTTTTATAATATACATGTACATACACATTTATATTAATAAAATATTCTAAAACATAGTTTATATCAATAAAAAGAATACACAATTTACAGGTATGCTCATATTCTATAAACTAAAAATAAAATAAGAATTTCTATTTTGAATAACAACTTTTTTTAGGTACCTGGCCATGAGTCAGAATGGTGACCAAAGAAATTCTTCCTTCATTAAAAAAAAAATCAGAATAATAATAAAAATAATCAGGAATTCTTTTTAGAATCAAGTGTGAGTATAATTGGCAATGTGGATTTAGATAATGAGACAAATTTGTGCCAAAATATCACACATTTCATGGCTTTTGAAGATTTAAAAATTATTAGTGAATATTATAATTTAATAGGTGTTAAAGTTTTTTTAAACATGAATTTTAGTAAAAATAATTTTGTTTCTGGGCGAAAGATACCATAGTATAACACATTTTAATTAAATATGTCCTATAGATACTTAATTAATACCTATTACTTATTCTGTAATCAATATGATTTATCAAAATTATTTAAGATGGTTTCATTGTTGAAACACATTATCAATTTTATTTACTACTTGCTAGTACCGCTACAAATTTCAATTATGCTATTAAATGATAGTCCTCTAAACCCGATTAAAATTAAATAATAATGTATGGTTTATTATTTGATCGCTTGATACAAAACATTGTGCATGTTTTTAAAAAAATATTTCTTATGTTATTAAAGATGTATGTATTAAAGACAGAAACGTTAATAGCATTGTTTTGGTTTATGCGCTGTGTACACGCTGCTTTAATAAAAAGGCAATTGTGTTTTGTATGACAAATACATTTCAGTGGTGTGTTCTTTGTAAACGTCGAATATAAACCATAATATACATTATATACAATTCAAAACATTTGAATAAAAATTACATTATATTTATACGATACAGTGAAGAAATATTAATTAATTCAATATATAATAATAATATAAAGGTTTAGAATTTGCGTCATACCTATAGTTAAATCTCTACCATATATTATTTTTAAATAATATAATACAGTTGCGCATCGCGCAACTATTCGTTTAATTAATTTGAATGACGGGCATTATTAATATATTACAATAAGGGGATCAAATATATTATATATTGGCTCCTCAAAATTAAATATTTCCGGTCCAACCCCATCCTAACAATATCATGACGAATTATTAGCCATTTTCTACGTTTTTATCCCATTAACGCACGGGCACTCTGCACACATCTATACATAATATATGAAATCACATACGTCATTGTCACTTTCCTCTTTTGTAAACCTATCCATATATAATATAAGTTCACCCTTAACCCTCAACTCTTTTTGATATTTATGTTTTTAACCCTTTATATTACATTACCATAACAGTATAACACACTTGATGGGATTTTCTCTAACTCTGCTCATCGTTTTTTTTTTTTTTATAATCGTCTGTATCTTTGCATAATACCCAAAAATCTGAAACTGAGCACGCGAAACGTGAGGGGTACAATATAATATTAACACCGTTCGGTATATTTATAGTTTTTTTCGGGTGGATATAATATATTCACATAAGCTCCCCATTTTATGACCTTTATACAAATTTAGGTACCTTTTATATTATTCAATATAATAATATATTTATTTAAAACACTTAAATAGAAATTCTAAACATTTTCCTTTAGAGGACACCACCACACGGAAATTTGTTGTCTCTGTCTTACAAACGTAAAACATGGAAAATTTTACGTTCACAATATCACATTGTAGTATTAATATTCTTGTGTATTTACACATAAATATTGTTAAATTTGTATCGCTACTTATATTATATTGTTTAAAAATATTAAAATGTATTTTATTATATTTAAATGCATACATAAATATGCACAAAATTAATGTTTATTTTATTGAATTACATGTGGTACCTATTCGATACAATTTAGTTTATCATTTAGTAAAAAAAAATTTCCATTTAATAATTACTAGGTATTAGTGTATTACCAATCAAATTATCATAATTATATTATAAAAAACATTTTCAGATGTGTTCTCTCTGCCAACCTCGGTAACTACGTTTGGTCAATACAGACATGTTAAAAATATAGGACTATTTAGAATTCGTGTACTTGTTCTTAAGCTTCTTGAGTCCCTCGTCTCCATAAGCCTCGACTATCTAAAGCTTTATGTCGCAATGTTGGAGGTTCTTGTCTGTTGTTAATCAGCAGTTTGGTCTCAAAATTCTTAGGTCTACTGAATACTGTAGATACTATAGCTTGTTAGTTTATTAAACAAATTCACTCATTGTAGGTCGTTTAAATTTGGGCGACAAACGGGTGTCATTTACATGGATTTACGTAAAGCTTTTGATACAGTTGACCATGCTCGGGTTTCTAATTTCTAAGTTAAGACTTTTGTCAATGGGTTAGCAGTGAACCATAATATCTGCTTTAATTGTGACTACACTGTCGAATAAGAAGATCCTCATAATACACTATCCTAGGTCGTTATATTATATAATCATTCGTAATAGTTTCCCTAGGTATAAGTATATAACAAAATTTTATTCATCTTAGGTACCTGTTCAGAACTTTTGATATTCAATAAATTCGTTAGTATTTTTGATAATTCTTTTTTTTTTTATACAAATTATGACATAGGTACATTATAATATTATATTCATTGGGCTTAACAAATGCATTATGGTTATGTATAAAAAAAAAAACAATGGTTGCTTCCCTTATCCCTTCGGAACGCTATACTGTCCCTAGTTCCTGGTACGTATTTATAAAAAAAAATAGGGTTTTCTTGTTTATTCTTACTATCGAGGATAAGAATATGCAATAAGTGTAATATTGATCGGAACCCGGTATTTCTCGAAAACACTTAGGTATATAAAATATAAGCAAGAAAAAAATGCATAAGCACTGCCAGAAATATAATATCATGTAAAAGTCGCGCGTACTTTTTAATATCATATTATGTAGGTACTTATATCACTTATATTGAATAGTATAAAAAGAAAATAAAGTGACGTTTCATCTCGCGTATAGGTACTGAGGGGGTGGGTGTATACGGATAACGGATATAGGTAGGTACGCATGGTTGGCGTAATAATATACACTAGACAGCGATCTAAGATATTATTCCTTTTAGTGTGCATTACCGTTTTTTTTCTCTTACTCACAGCAACGCTGTCGAACACCGCTGCTGTTGGAAAACTATACTGATTCCCCGAACACCGTTTTCCCGCGGTTTCCTCTGAACAACGCCGGTCACAGCTGATATGGCATATGACATTCGATACTATAATATTATTATACTTATTTTTAAAAGTATTACAACGTATTTAATAAGCCATTTGATGCGCACCGTGGTAGTATTATACGTGACAGAAAATATTATTTTTTCGTATTCCGCGCCCGTCTGCAGTCGTGGATAAATACGATCGTAATGAGTCGGTTTGCCCAGCTGGGTGCCGTCGCCAATCACACGGAATTCACACGCGTACGCACAAACACACGCCGTCGGTGGGGGGGGGGGTCGGTTGACAATAGATCTCGGCACGTCCTTTGTCGCAATATTGTCGGGGGTACAAGTGCGACCGCGCGCCGCGTTTCGGAGAAATGCTCGTCAAAAACGGACAGTTTCCAGTCAAAACTTCGTAATTCGCTCACACACACACGCACTACACGACAGCGGGGTATTATGTGTGCATTATGAGTATTAGTGCACGCACACGCGCGCTTATTTAATAATAATAATAAAACGTATATACGGGAATAGACAGCTATACGATGTCGGCGAGGTGTTGGCTGGAGCTGCTGGATCTGATCGAGGGGTTGAATATCACATACGTACTATTTATGTGCGATAACCCACCCGGGTGCGGTTGATGGGACCACGGGGAGAGGGTATAACGGCGGTATATACATAGTGGTCGCCACCACACACACACACACACACACACACACACACACACACACACACAATCTCCGTCAATTTCTTAATAACATCGCCGTAGTAAAATACAATATAATGCGTGCGTGTGCGCGTAAAATATTATACATCCGACACAAAAGGCTTCGGATGATTGATCGACCTCCGTCGGCGGCATCGTCGTCGGCGGCGGCAGCGGTGGTGGTGGCGGTTAACCGGCACGGAAAATATGTTTTCGGATTATTCTAAATTGAGATAAATCGCCAGCATCCGTATGTGCGATGTACCTAGAACGGTGCAGTATACGTAGAAGCGGCCGCGGCGATTATTCGGTAGGCAAGCGATAATAATACGTTACCTACACCGTATATCGGCGTAGTGCGTACATTAAACCGTATATCGCGTCGTGGTTTTAGGTTATTATCATAACGCACTCTACGGCCTAAAATAGTGTGCAGTACGACACTGTTAGTGCAGTACGAAATCGGAATAGTGCAGTACAAAATGAAAATGTGTGTTGATTATTTTAGTGTTATATTTAGACTTTGTGACTGGTTTTTATTAACTTTTATTTTTTTTTTAGTTTTGAATCTTAATTTTAATCTATGGTTATATTAACTGATAAGTTACATGTGTGTGTGTGTGTGTGTGTGTGATAAAATGCATTGATAATGCCATTGGAAAAAACCAATAATAGCATGATGTATATTTAATCAATGTTATAAGCTATAAATATTATTATTTTATTGTTACTCTGTGGTAAGTGGTTGTATGATTCCATGAACTAACTAACACAGAATAAAATAGTATAATATTATTATCAATTATGTATAGTAGATACGTATAGACGTATAGTAAAACTTATTTTGTGATAAATGAAATATCAGCAAAATAAAATTATTAATTAATGTTTTCTGATTCTGGTCCACCTAGCGAAATATAATATATTATTATTTAGTATAGTACATAGGCGCAAATAGTGTTTGAAATCTGGGGGGGGCTGAAGCCGTAGCTCAGTTCAGGATACTGAATACTCTTATGATGCTTTTAGTAAAGCATAGTAAAATCATTTGTTTTTGGGGGGGCTATAGCAATTCTTAGGGGGGCTAAGCCCCCCCCAGCCCCCCCCCCCCCCTATTTGCGCCTATGGTATAGTACTACACTATGTGAAAATAAACATGTCAGCTTTAGACGAGTTTGATCCTCAACCAGCTGTCTTTAATTGGATAAACAAAAAAAAAGACATTCTAAAATGCATACACATGCAAAAAAACAGGAATGGTATCAAGGGGTTTTTGAAGAAGTCAAAGAAAAATATAATTTAACAAATAATATTGAACTTGAAAAATTCAGTTTTAAATATAATTTTAGGTTATACTTTTAATTATTCTATACAGGTGACAGGTGTTATGTTAAATTTTCAAATAAATAAAAAAAAAAATTGTAAATTATATTTTATTTTTAGAGAGGGAGAACTCATATTAAATTGTGTGAAATTATAAAATAGTGTAGTACGAAGTTTCATTTATTTTAGGCCCTGACGCACTCTCATTTACGTCCTTATCACGAGGTTCGATTTCGTAACGATTCAGTTATAATATGAAATCTGTATAACATGTTAGGTGCCTACCTATATTTTAATATCCACGTGTGAAAGGAGATTGAGTTTTGGATTTTTTTTTTAGAAATATATTGTAAGAAACGGATTCCAATATTTTCCCAAGGATTATGAGTGTTTATATTGGTGCTATTGTATTTTTAACAGATTTAGGAGCCAATAATCTCGTGATGTAGCAAAATGGTATTTGAGCATAGACTAAACTTTTACCTCCAATTTAACATATATTATACATACATTTCAACATTTGTATGTAGATTGGCTGTGTTTACTTAATTTTAATTATTGTTTTTAGTACCTACTAGTTTTGATATGCCTGATCATGATAATTTTCATTTAATTATTCACATAGAAATAAAAGACTGGCAACGAATGACCAACAAAATGAAGGGTGCTGGTCGTTTATATTTTATAAATATTGTAAAAGCCTAAGGGTATGGCCGACGCACACTATGGAAGTGCAATCGTTCATCGCAAACACCTCCATGTGCGATACCGTACTATATGGTCCCCGTGGGACTACGATTCAGCCACCTATTAATGTAAAACGTTATCAACGTAATTTTTGTGAGTAGGTACCAATAATATTATTAGTATAAAAGTCATATAGTAACAACAATAAACAATAATAATAGCATTGAGTTCATATTTTTACAATATATCATACTCAATGAGTTAGGAGCATCAAATAGGCAGAATTTTTGATTTTTTCATGGTTAAATGATTTGTTTTAAACATATACGATATACTACTACAAGCAATGCGTTTATGGAAATCGTAACAACGAACAACGTAGAGGGCCCTTTTTTGATTACTCGATTACTCATTAGTCATTATGAATGTTTTGCGGGGTAGTAGGGTAATATATAATATAGATTATTGTATTTTGTCGTCAAGACAGGCTACATCACTGCGAAATGTTGTTACGCCGCTCGTAGATGCTGTTGTTCTACACAGTTCTTGTCTGGTAGTATAAGGTCCACGGTTTTAAACAAAACCACGTTTGATTAATTCAGATGATTAAAACGTGTTGTGACATGCATTTAACTCGCAGTTCAAATGGTATTCAAATTAAATGCCGATATCAAACGATGCCGCAGCCGTCAAAACGTACAACAAGCAGCGCGTCGCTTATGCAGACGACGCTTGTTTCTCCGTACACCCGCTTGTTGGCACCTACCGGTTTCCGCGTTCCATACCGCATGATATAATATCTATTTAGATTTCGTACGGCCGCTTAATCAACTTGGTGAAGTTAATTGTGCTGGCTGACAGCATAAAAATAAATATTTGTGCGTGTCCGATTACCGAAGTACACATCATGCGCCTACCTACTACGCCGACGGATTTGTGTCTGTGTGTGTGTATGTAACATTATATATTATTTATTATGTATTAAGTACCTACCTATGGTAATATTATACATTTGTATGTATGGGGGGCACCATGCTGTATTTAAATTTTTTTACCTTGGAAGTGGTCCAAGAAATGTACCTACCTAATATTTACCTATACCTAAAATAAGCATAAGTGTCAGTTTAATTGGAATTTGTAAACGATCATTTATGAACTATCGCACTTGACAAGATGGTGTGTCTTTTGTATAGTTGTTTTGTTTGTCATTAGTTCAGTGGTGGGAACGATGAGGAGGATGTGACATTTTTTGCAATATTTATTATCTGATAAATTATATTTTTAATGATCAAATAGTGTATATTATAAAATCAGTCACCCCCCTCCCCCACACATGACAAAATAATTTGACCGCTACAATATTAGATTATGCGGGTATGTGTGTGCAGATGAATATATAATGTTATGACCAGTAAGCATTATTACTTATTATATTTTTATACTTATAGAGGCTTAGTATAGTTAGTATTAAGTATGTTTACGGTTTTTAACAGTGTCACTCACTCACTCGTCATGGCACACCCGCGATCCGTTAAACTAAGTACGAGAAACTTGTGAATAATAATATACATAAGTGACTGATGTGCGTCTTACCGCTCAACACCGACACCGCCCTCGGAAATTACTCGGGAAATAGGTGATGCGGACCGGAAGTGATGAGGCTCGCCAATAGTATGCATATAATAGTATAGAATTCTATAGACTACGTCGCAGTGCACAACATTTTACGCACTCGCGAACGGTCGAGTGAAAACGGTTTGATGAACGGCGGGCGACGGATGCGGTAAATAGGCAGTCGAAAACCGCATCTTTCTAGGGCTGACTAACCGACGGGCATAAATTACCACGGTTACCTGTTCACGAGTACTGAAGTACACCAGTACAATATTTTACTCAGACTCAAAGGAATTAATGATGGGTGGACGGCGAGTGGCCACGGTGATGGTCGGACGTGGAGAACGTGGCCACCAACGTTTTTCTTTAACACTCACCAACGGAAAATATCGCGCGGTTACCAGCTCGCGATTAACATAAACCATATGGACCGCGGTACACATTGCACATAATAAGGTACACACGCGGAGATCGGGTAACCGCGTTTATTATTTCCGTCGTCGTTCGGTTTTTAGGAAAAGACGGTCGGCACCTGTCTTTTTCTCTGCTTCAGACACGATTGCCGTTTGATTTCGACCAAATCATTTTCCAAGTCGTCCGCAAGTGAGTACTATACGAATAAAGTGCCTGATGATGAGTCGTCCGTTGTGTCCAACGAGGTGCAATCCGCGATCATCGTCCCTTCGTACACCGGTGGTCGTATTATGCAAGTAATAATAATTGTTTCATTCGGTAATCAATCAAACATTTGAAAGCGTGAGATCATCGAAACACACAGACATTACTACATTAGTAAATGTAAATTGTAAATACAAGTATAACAAAAGGGAGAAAGGGTCACAATAAGCTGCAGTTCACCGTACATAAATCGTGTAATGGACCACAACAATAGTCGGCTACTTATAATATTACTCATGCCATTGATTGTCAAAGAAGGAAATTACTGAACGTGTAAGGGTATTAGTAGGTATTAAATATCCATCAAAACGAAATTGTATTTAATATTTATTTATTTTTAATTTCGATTTTTAATTTTGTTTTTTTACTTACTTTGAATTCGGGCTGTTCCGGGATATCATGGAAATAAAACTGTTGTTGCCAAAAATATATAGGGGGGGAGTGATATGCGCTATGATCTTATATTATATACCACACCCTATTCACACCTATACGGTATAATATGCGTGTGCACCGGGCAAGGGTCTCTAAGATGTTTTGGCTCGATATTTTGAATGTGGCACTGTAGTCGCAGTGCTAGATAGAGATTTCTAATGTATAATATTCCGTTTGTTCCCGTCCGGGATTATCATCGCTGCGTAGTGGTACACGATATGTTATATGGATTACTATAATGCGCGTCCCGCGGCTTTGTGCCCTCGTAACGAAAAACCGGTCGTGGCCGTCGACGGCTACCGCTGGACGGGCGTAAAAAATATTACAATATAATAATATTATTATATTATGATTATTATAAAATAATAAACATAGAACGAACACCGCCGCCGACGACCGTTCACCCGACTCCGCAGCGACATACGATGCTCTCTGTACGAGTATAAATATATGTGCACCGATCGATCGGACGATTCAATTTTCCTGTTTCTATATATCATTATGGCATTCGATTGTCGGACGACGCGTTTACAATAATAATATATATTGTTGTGTGTTTTATCGTCCAACCGTCTGTCGGTCTCCCATCTGTGAGATCCACGAAACGCGACACTATTGTGCGGACTTCTATAATATTATTCGCAAGTAAAGTGTAAACGCCTGCCGGCCAGAGCTGGTAGACCCTAACCGTGATTGCGAGCGGTCGTATAGCTTTTGTTCCTTTTCCTTTGCCCAGCGATTCCTATTTCACTCGTAATGCTCGTATCGAGTTTTGTATCGATGTACCATTTTACCTAGTCGTTGCATGTTGATGATAAATAATATGCTTTGGTCTGCGGATCGCAAGAGGAATAACAGAAGTCTAATATACTAGTATATTTCTAGTATACTCGTATTGCTAACTGAAACATACCTAACATAGTGTTACATTATATTATAATAATAATATATATATTTGCATCAAACTTACTTATAGGCTATAGCTCATCACATTTGATATGCATAGTATACCGGTGGTAGCCGGTAGCCAGTCTTTAAAAGTACGACGTTTCATCCAATCAGGCTATATATAACCTATGTCCTACTATTATAGTCTCCAACACGAAAGCACAACGAAAAAAATGCAGGTCGTACGATAATACGTATTATCCCAAACATTTTTAGAAGAAAGCTTTTATAATTTATTTATTTATTTTTTTTTTTGGTCAATATAATGAACTACCTATAGGTATAGTTATTTAAGCCTATATACAACAATATACTATATTATTAACAATATTTACTAAACGTAATTTCGACTGACGGTATTATCGGTCTTAACTTGTATGAAATCAAATACATTTTAAGAACAAAATAACTACAAAATTAAAAAATGTATTACTACAAATTATATTTAAACAATTACTGAGGAACTAAAATGTTCTTTATTTAGGAACGAGGAAAGAAACTAGTTTTACCTAGCCCCCTTTTCTACGACATGAACGTGAACGTCCCTTTTTTTAGAGGAACTTTCCAAGCACCGATAACAAGTGATGTGTATTATAATAATAATATATTATATTATGTAGGTATAAGATGTATAGTATTAATTAATCAATAGTGACTGTTTTTACGGTTCAGATGTCTTGTCGTTATTGATATTAAAATCTTCGTCGGAGATTACCCGGCAATGTTGACGGATTAGTTGATAGTAAAGTTTTCTTCTTGTTGTGTACAAAACTATGGAGAAACACCGAGCGTACTTGTACTTCAAACACACGTGCCAAACGAACTATAATCCTTCTCAGACCTTTGTTTCAGCGCTTACTCTCTCTCCCTCTCTCTCTCTCTCTATCACCCTCTCCCTCATCCCCTCTCCATACATCTATCTCTATCTTATTTATATATACTCACGAGCGTTATAGTACTGCGTTTAATGAGATAAGGTAAAATTCATGGCTTGTGTTTCAAACTTTGTTTCTCGGAAGTAGTATATAGGTATATTTATTCATTATGACTGACGTACATATACGATTTAAATATTTAGGTGTGTGTCGCATACAGTTTTTATTAAAATTTACTGACGTGGGTCATTAGAAACTTTTCGCATATTATACGTACACACATATGCGTTATAAATATTGTTATTTAGTAAAGAGTTGTGTATGTGCACCGTCGTGTTTCAAAAAAATACCTAAATCTGAAGACCAAAGTCTTAGGCATTAATAATATTTACAAAAAACAATAAGATATCACGGAGGTTATACGTAAAGTATGCATAAATGTATATAATACTAAGTAGACATACACTGTAGTAGGTATTCACATTTCTAGACTCAAATAGGTTTGAAATGATCGAAAATCACCGAAATAAATCAAAACCATTGCAGTGGTATTTTATTACGCACCGGGGGAAGTCGTAAATATCTGGAAATGTGTACTTGGATTTGCTCCTCCGCAGACTAATGAATATGCAATCGCTGACAAAACAAAAGGCACTGTAACTTAAATACCTACCGCTAGTTCCAGGTATGTTGATTCTGTGCGTATATGTATATAGACAAACATTTAATAATACATATAATATAAGCATATAGGTAGTATATAATATACGAGTAGACGATAAAAGTTTACTACGTCGCCGGAAACAGACTAATAAAAAATGTGGTTTGATGGGGTGAAGAGATATCATCATCGAGTACCAATGAATGACAGTTGGGGGGAAAAAGAGGAATAAGAATGTTCGTGATGGAGCGTGTTATTAAAAAAAATAAACCACAAATGCTATCCAAATATCACTATTTGAATCTGATTAACATCGGTGAGAGCGTTGTATTTAAAAAAAAAAAAGTAATGATAACAATAAATACAAACCGTTAAATGAATAGTTTTATGTCCAACGATCATAATATATTTTATTACGTATAATATTTTACTAGACAATTGACCAATTATTATCCTATATATGCATTCGTACCTATACACCTACGTCGTCGTATTTCATTATTCATTAATTTGGTCCGTTATATTAGGCTTATACACACTGTACTCGTTCTAACAATACTGCATAATAATCGTATTCGGTTTGAAACGGATTTTTATCGATTAAATCTTATTACCGCGACTCTGCGTATATAATAGTATAGGTTATCTACACTCTGTACCTACACTTTGAAAGTAAAGCCACGGATAATATACCCGATTTATCGGACCCGTTGAACTTGGCCAATCTTACGGTATATAAAGTATAAACCATAATGATGTGGGGCTTAAAACGTTCTTAACGTGTTTTGATTTATGTGGACCAATGCTTGTACTTTGGGTATAATATATAATATCATCATATACGCAGTATATCCACGACGAGTGACGGTTAAGTATATGTTTAATTGAATATATAATAGTTATATAATAACTTAAAATTCCTGTTTTTTGAGGGCATTCACTCAAAAAACAGGAATTTTAAGTTTCTGGTAGTTAAACAAACAACAAAAAAGTAGGTAACATCCTATAATTGTATGACAAAAACATAAGAAAATAAGAATAAAAAAGACAATTTAATAAAATGTATAAAAATTATAAATAAATTGTGTTACTGTAAATAATAAAAAACTAAACTCTTAAAAAAAAGTTTGACGAAAGATTTTTGAGATTTATTAATTTTAGGTAATACATCGAAGAATATAACAGTATAATATATTTATGAGATGTAGGTACTATGATATAAACGCCCTACCCTGTTCTTTTGTTTGGCATTAAAACTTAAAAGTAACAATTTATATTGTAAGTATTAATATTCCATATTATAGATATTTCTCAAACATACCTATACAAAAATATAAAACATTTTCTTTTTTTTCATTTCATATGGATATTAGTTTAATGATTCAATGCTTTTCCGATGGTCTTTATACTTTAAGCTATTAATTTAAATTAAATTTACCTTTCAATATTTTATTTATTGAATGGTTTTCTTCCGGTTTACTTCCAAGTTTTCTTTGATATTATTAGGGTTATCTATACCCATCTATTACTTTGTTTTCTAAAATTGTACTCCATATAATTTATTTATTAAGCTTTTATGTATTTAACCTTAAACATAGGTGCGGTTTCCTTGTAGGAACCTATTTCTGTGTCTTACAATGCTAATCGTTATATAATATGATTAATTAAATAATTAATAACATAAAAAGGTTTTTTCTATACATGGTTAATATTATATGTTGCTAGGATGAATAAAATTTGGTTTAATTTTTTGGAACATTCGATTACAATAAGTTGGATTAGGTATGTCTACGATTCTCTCAATACTGAAATCAATTGAGTTTTTTTTTTTTTTTGTAGCTGAAAACATGGAAATTGCATGTCGTATAGGTACTTCGTACTTGTATAATATAGTTTAACGTAATTTAATTTTATAATAATCTGGTAAAATGTTCTTATTTAGGTTTTATCTAAACTCTATATTGGGTAACGGAAAAAAAAACGTTGACTGATATGGATTATATTTTATTCATATTCAATACCGCAGCATTTTAACAGCCATCGAAATTGCATTAGATTAATTATCTATAGTACAATCAGAAAAATTATCAAGAACCTATTTTTAATTTCTATAGCGAGTATAAGATAATATTATTGCATAGCTGCAACATTTTCAGTATGTGTTTTGACATCGTATCCTTTTGTTATGTATACATCGGTCATCAAAGTTTTCTGTGCATTATATTTAAAAATAATCCTAAAAGTATAAAGTGTCACTATAGTGTCAGTGCAAAACGTTGACAATTTATCGACGAAATTGTCAACTAGGTATATATTGTTTTTAGCACTGTTTATGACTGATGGAAAAGTTTATTTTTGTGTTATTTGTGACATAAAATAAACGGTATTATGCAATTCAACATAAATAAACAATTTTATGATATAACTATATAAGTACTACTTAACATCTCACAAATTTAGCTATAAAAGGAAAGAATAAAGAAAAGATACATTGTGTACGATCAGAATTGAGAATTTTCACTCCATTTCTACCAAGCTTCTGATGTTCCTTTATGGAAATTAAATAAACTTTTAACAAAAATTTGATAAGTATACCAACAAAAATATTCCGAATCGATCAACTATTTGTAAAATATGCATTCAGTTCTCTGCAGTGGAACAATAACCGTAAACGTAACAAGAAAATTGGAGTAGAAACCATTTTATTTTAATTGACGTTAACTATATAGAGAACGCTAATGAAAGGTACGTGCCTATAAATATTTCAGTTGATATTTTTCACAAAGACGAATGTTTGAAGTCATCTTTATTAACTCAAGAAGAACTAACAAAATGTAATTATAAAAGTGTAGGGAAATTATTCAACGACGTTTTAAAAATACTAGAGCAATTCGGAATTAAACACGACCAAGCATTTTTAATTTTTAACGAACGCCGCCAGGACATGGTTACAACAATAATTGTTTTACTATCATGTTGTTTCCAAACACGATTCATTGTATTTTCTTATGTCTTATGTAATAAGTGAATCTATAATGTTCGGTTACCAAAAAGATAAAAGTAAGTTAAAAAAGTAAATAAATAATAAATAATAATAAATAATTAAATAAGTTCCATAAAAGTATTGAGAACTAATATTACTAGATTAACCTCCGTATCTTACCTACCGTATCGTACGTAACTTACCTAAAACCCATATTAACGCAAGGGGTACTTAGCTAGAAGCTTTATCTTATTACGCTAATAATTGTGTATCCATAACTTTAGGACTTTTGTCTTTGTATCAAACCATAATACATGATTGATCTAAAAAAATGCTGTAGATTTATTTTACAATAGGAATATCAAAACTAATTTACCTTAGGTACATTAAATAGAACTTTATATTTTATACTCAATGTATTTTAAAATTAGAAAATGCATCACTTTCATTAAATGATAGTTTGTGGATAATTAAAAATAACAAATGGATATTAACTTCTTCAAAAAAAAATTAATACCCAACCCGAAAAATTTACCCGAAATGTAAATATAAAGTATAAATCAAAAAAACTATAAATTTTAATCAGTTAGGTATTTTAGGTAGTTGTTTTTTCTTATTTTCTGTTTTTTTCTTCGTTTATTATGTGCCATCAAGACCGTCGCAAGCATCATGATTTTATTTAGTAGACTACATATTTTTTCACCAAGTTTAAATTTAGTTTAGTTAAAATAACACGAAGTTCTGTTCAAACAACATAATTTTACTTTTTAAAACTATTAATGAGTATTATTTTCTCACAGATAAATTAAAAAAAAAGGAAACTGGTTTTGCAATATTATATTTGACGGACGAGTTCTCGTATTGATAAAAATGTGTGCAAGTCTAGACATTCATAACCACAGTCATAATATTATAATATATACAATATATGCGTACGTGCTCAATGGAAGTTTTCAGACTCATTTGTTCCGTTAAGAAATGACATAAAACCAGTATTAATGTTTACTATAGAAACTTTGCTGCGTGATACATAACAATATATAACAACAAAACATAATTTTAAATCACCAAACAACAGAGTTTATTTTTAGGAAAGAATTACTCGATTACTTGTTGTATTTACTATTTATAAATAAAAACATTTTGGTTCAGTTTCTCCTCAAATGTACCTCAACACCATCGATTTCAGATAAAGTTTATTATCAACAAATATTTATAATATAAAATATGTTGATATTATTTATTTAGGGAAACGTTTCATTTATAAATTCCGAGCTATAACTTCGACAGTATATTTTTATTTATAATTGTTTTGTTTAAATTATTATAATAATGAAATAACAACCAAAATATAAGAATTGTGTAACGTGGACCTATGTCAGTCGGTTGGTCATGTAATTATTTTTGTTACCGCAAAAAAGCCCAGTCAATACCTTTAACTGTAGATTTAATTCTTTCTTTTAATTACTCTTTCTTGGAATAACTGTTTCGCAAAATTAAATTCTAAATATGCTACTTTTGTGTATATAAATATTAAACACAACTAAAAATTACGATGAATTTTATTTATCAGAAAAAATATGTAATCGTTCAACTTTTCTAGAAAATGTTTGAGCAATAATACAAATTAGAAGATGTAAAATAAACAAATACATTTCAGAGTAGGTAAAGAAAGAAAAATTAATTAATTTAAAAAAAGCATTTTTCGGTCTCTTCGAGATTTAAATGTAAAATATTCGATTAAAAACCAGAAAATATTATTTTAAGATTTTAAGATTTTATAGATGTGCTGCCTAAATAATGTATTTACGTCATTATGTATGTCGTATATAAATTATAACTAAAATTGTTAATTTTTTTGTGCATTTTTATTTATTTCCTCTTGATAATGTTTCGTGGTGTAAGATTTATAATACTGTACGTCCGTTTCTGTTTGAAAAGCTAATTAAGTATTAATTTTATAATTTATTTGTCTCATCGACGGAACTTGTCAACCGGAGATACCGTTATAAATTCAAGTTAAACAGAACCGTGATGTAGTTAGTATTATTTATTTATTTGAAATGGTAATTATTTAGAAGTTAAAAAAAACTTAGAACCGTGAATTTCTAGTATAATTATTAATATCTATTTTGATTATGATAACTAAAAATAATTTGGCTCGACATTTCTAAAATAATATACAGCTAGAACTCGCTATACGCTCCATAATATTACAATATAAATTATTTCAAAATAATATGTCAATACGTACTCGGTATAAGTACTTACTAATCTTTCAAAAGGTCACTTGGTGAATGTAGGTCAAATGAAAAATAAAATGCACAAGTTAAGAAAATAATAACGAATAATAATACCATACAACGTGGAAAATATACCATCGATTATAAAATAAATACATTATTTTATAAATTTACAATATTATACTCTGTCTTTTTAAATCGTTTCATTTTGAATAAATATCCTATAAGACCTACCTTCGGTTATTTATAATTTCTCGTCATTCGGTCCAATGAAGCTACGTAATATTATTTAAATTTAAATGTATTTGTGTATTACGGTAGTAATAATAATATCTTGTTCATTTTTTCCACACGAAACAAAAGTATCGTAATTCCCGTATATTATTTAGTGACGTGAATAATCATTATGCGACTAAAACCAAGAGATCAAGTTACAACGTAGGACGATTATTTGTGAAATTAAAAAAAAAACACGGAATGTGTTTTGACGTAAATTAATTACTTGACGAATCAAGTTTGAGTTAACTTAATATTAAAATTTCTAGACTTAATAATTTTTCTAATAATTTAATATAATAAATTAAACAATATACATATAGTTTGTTATAAATATAATTTAAAAAAAAAAACGCTGTTTGAACTTTGAACATTATGACGGGTAAAGAAATAATAGTGTCTCTAATTTTAGGAAAAGGTGCATATGGAACGAACTAAATTGCATAGAAATTTGTTTAAAAATATAAAAATTGTACACTCGTTTTGTTCAGTAACACTGTAACAGTAAAGAAAAAATATTATGATATCAGACAAATAATGTTTTTCTCATTAATTGACGTTTTGCCACACCAACGGATAGAGCATTATGATGTAAACGAAAACTCGGATCTATTACATGAATTTGTAAGTACAACGGAAATAATAATATCATCACGGAACGAGTTGGATATAATAAGTGTGTATTTAGTTGCGATCCACCGCAGAGAAAAAAAAATTGAAAACCAGTGTATAATATTACATATTATATTATCCAGCTGTAGATAAGTCTAAAGTATTCCCGATTGTCAATCCCACACTGAACCACCTACCACCTACGTTATGATTTTGGTATAAAAGAGCGATGTGTAACATGGTTGAAAGTATTAAATAAACTAAATACCTGATCTCCGGTGTACCTACAATGACTGTTTTCGTTCATATTTAGTATTAAAAATAGTTCTCTGAATTTTAAAATTCATATATTCGTGTTTGAACAAGCTGCAGCACACGCTCGCTCGTGTCCGTTAAAAAAGTTCGATATTTTAATTAAAATCAGATAAACAAATGTTTGTTGTTTTATCTGTAGTATAAAACAAATGTATCTTTATATTTTTATACTCGTGTATTCATATACCTGCACATATTATATATATAATATATATCATTACGCTGAATTATGTATATAGTAATGTACATACTGTATATACAGTCGTAAAACATCCGAGTATAAATAATACGAATTACTCCGATAAAAAAATTCCAAAAACGTAAAAAAGTTTAAACAAAAATGTTTACCTTTTGGGGTTATTACAGTTTCGAGAATATTATATTTTTACTACTATACGCCGTGGTTCCTAGTGGCCGCGTCCAAATGTTTAGGTTCCAAATAATACAATTTAATATACGTATTCGTCGCTGGAGGCTGTTATTATTATGCGACCAGAAGCTGCACAGCTCCAAAACTCTAAATCGTTTATTTTTCCTCTGTTTTATTTTTACACGGATACGTTCGATCGTATAGGTTGAAAACTACTACACTAGAAATTTGACTACGTCCTGTGATAAATTAATTGTACAATCGTTCCCATACTTATCATCAATATTATTTCTACAATCGTGGTCAATATCAGTCCGTAAACGTATATACCAGATACCTACAATCTACATATATACCTATATTATATAAGATATTGCCCATTGATTATAAATATTATTTATATTTTCCCACAAAATTAAAATAATATATTAATAATTGTTTGAATATTAAAATTGCATATTTTACTTGTCATAGACATTTTTTAAATGAAATTATATGAAACAAATTATTTGATAGAAGTACTGATATAACACTCTACACTCCTAATATTAATAACATGAAAGTAATTTTAAAATTAACGATAATTTGTATATTGTATTTTAATTTGAACTTATTATAATTCTAAATTATTATAAAAATGAACCTTTTACGATATTTTATCACAATGTTATTTAATTTCATATTTGATGTTTAGCCTTTAATGATTGGTACCTTTTCAAAATAATAGGAATGTAATAATTTCTTATTTCTATAATATGCAAGAGGATAAGTCTAGATCTGGTTGGTTTGGTTTAGGGTTTTTTTTTAAGGAAAATTAACTTTGTAAGAATACAGATCTTATTTTTTGGAAGGAAATGGTATAAAATGGCCATCAATTGATATCATTTTCTATCTGATGTCCGCGATTGCTATTTTTCCATCATCGGATGTTAACTTTTTTGAAAATATTAAAACTAAATAAGATACTTAAATACCTAATTGAAAATTAAAAAGACTTGAGTCATTTAAAATTATTTATGTTATCAATGCGTTTATGTTTGCAATATACACCATGCAACTCTATTGGTGCAAGATTCGTGTGATCTGAGCTTCTTGAGTTCCACCATACCAAGCTATTATCACATTCGAGCCTCATTCGTCACTACTAGTGAATATTAAATATTATATAATATGTAATCATGCCATTGCGTATCTATAACAAGTGAGACGAGAGAAAAATCGCGTCACATGCTATACAGTCAAATGTCTGAGCTTATCGTCGTGTGCAAAGACCTTATGTTTTTTAATGATTTCAATTTTTACCAAACAACTTACCTAATCCATATTATGACATAAAACCTATGCAATTCACAACTCAGTGCCCTCAAAACAAATAATAAAGCCAGTTGAAACTTATCATCTAATTCCTATTACGGGGTGGTAGTTATTCCCACTTATTCTTTATTCTTTCGTCCACTGTGTCCGTTCTATCACTGGGGCGTTGGTCGGTCGTACAGTGTTGGTGACGGTCGTCTTCAGACATTTTTGAAATCAAATTATATAACTAATAACCATCTCTCTGTATATGTCTCTTTCTCTCTGTCTCTCTATCTCTGTCTGTCTTTGTCTGTCCCTCTCTCACTCTCTCTCCCCACTCTCTCTCTCTTCCTAGTCTCTTCCCCTCCTCTCCACCATTAATGTTTCGCTTGCAGTAACGGTTCCGCTACTCCGTCGTAATCAATCCAATTGGTATTCCGTGGGCCGCGTCGAGCAAAATAATTTCGTTATATACCTATACTTAGCACACGCCACCACAACGATGGACCAACTAAGTCCGACTAAAAGCACCAGTTCCCCGCCCTTACTGCAACGCTTGTATTATACACAGATACAAAGAGCATGAGTGTGTAGGTACGTAGTCGTTAATCGGAGTAATTGCGAACCCTTTGGCGTGTGGTGCAGTGTTGGAATCCGAAACCCCGAGACCACGTTACTCGCTTACGCGCTACTGAGTTCTTTAACGCGAGTTTGACGTGCTCTCCGACCGCCACCGCCGCCACAGAGGATTACAAAGCTCGTCCCGTGGCAAGTACAGCGAAAGAAAAATATTGTCTTTAATGGCGACCGCCACCACAACACGGCTAGCGTGCATTATATTATTATTATTATTGCGACATAGCGACACTGATCTTTGTCAGCTGGAAATCCTTTGTTTCAGCCGGTTTTTTGTTGACCACGTTTATCGGAATCAGCTGTATATAGACGATATACAAGCAGTTGTCAAGGACTAAAAGACGCACAAATATTTGGTGAACTTCGGTAAACGATTTCCACGCCTTTGATAAACCTGAAAAACGCCCAATGTATACATATTATATAGATTCGGATTTATCAATAAAAGTGCACTTCTGCAATGGTATATTACATATAGGTATGGACCCATAATTATATCACCAAACCGACGGTGTGCACTAGACTGGTATACATTATATTTTTATAGTAGGTACATACTATAAACTATATCAGCGTTTCTTAAACTGTGAGATCAGTTCAGGGTTCCTCGAAACTCTCATTAAAATTAGAATTTAGAAGTCCTGTTTGTCTGTTATTTAAAATATTTTTTGAATTAAATACAGTATACACATAATTAGTATATGCAATTATTATATATTTTGTATTGCCAATAATCCTTACATAAAATGACGCTAAAAATTATAAAGTAGGGGTTCTAATATTGTCGAGCTCTAAAAACTTATTGTTAAAAGCTAAATAACAAATTCTAAAAAGGTTAAAAAAAGTAGGGGTTCCGTGATAAAAGTGAACTTAAAAAAGGGTTCCATGGATAAAAAAGTTTAAGAAACACTGAACTATGTAAACACGCCTTGAAATTTAATTGCGCTTGAGAAATCTAGATATACTAACATATTTTTACATATTATTGATTGTGGTAGTGGGTTTTTTTATACAAATACAAAGTAAAGTAATATAATACACCACTAGCTGTAAGTATAAAAATATTATATTCAAACTCCAATTTTATGATTATCATGTCATAAATATGCGTGGCATGTTAAAAACATGTTTTTTTCAACAATTATTGTAAATAAAAACTAAAAAAAAATTTTATCTGCCTATAAATAGCATACGGAGCCAAAATATTTTGAAAAGTACTATGTGTATAAAATGAAAATATAAATATTTGGTGAACATTTAAAGTAAGTATAGGTACCTACGGTTATCTATTAGTTTTTTAACCACGAGATACAACAAAATAAGAAAAAGATTTTTTCTAAAACTGTTTAAGCGTAATAATTTCCGTTTTCCCTATTTTCGTCCTCCCAGTTACTAAGAAAAGTACCGGGAATTTCTTACTTTTGTCCCCTGAAAGTATTCACCCATACCAGAAAAGATATTTCAGTTGAAAATCTAAGCATTTTCATCGCTCCAAAAGGTGATTACGGATAATATAAAAATCACACATCATTGTAAAATCATTAGTCATACTCTCCGTTTCGCTCTAGTTATCTCTCCGCTTACAATCCATCTAAATTGTATAAGACTTTTTTTCGGAGTATAAAATGCGTAGGGTTTGTAAAAATAAAACCTTGTAAAATATCAGTTATTAAAATAATCGATGGATATTGATCCAGTAAATTTGATGGTGTTTTAGTATTTTGAAAACAAGTATTAGTTGTATAGACTATAACTTATAAGTAGTATTAATTAATACATATATTTAATTATTATATAATTCAAATAAAAAATGTAATTAATGTAATTAATAATGAAATAAATACACTTAAACGATAATTTTCGTTACGTACTTTTTTTTGAACATCATATGTTTTCTAAAATATTTACTGATGCTATCCGTTATACGTGTTATATATAAATAATGTTTTCTGCTAGACATGGAGTCATATAATATAATATTATATAATATTATAAAAAAATAAATCGATATAGCAGGTTGTAAGATAGAGCAATATGTAGAAATATTATTCTACGATAGCGGGGTCTTAGAAAAAAAAATGAATGATAACTTCCCTCAACTTCTAGAGTTCCAGACAACCGAGATAAAACGTTGTAAGCAAATTCTCATCATCGCCAACCGGAACTAACTTTATACGATAAGAACAGACTTTTCGTCCGGGGTATGCGTTCCGAAAACGTGTAGTAAAAAGCACTGAGGTACATCAAAGTCATTGCTGCAGCTTAATACCGCATGGTACATAATATTATAATATCCCACAAGGTACTCATATATAATATTCTTATGTATAGGTACTTTGAGCTTTAACATATTTATAATATAATATATCGACTGCCACTAGGGCAACGTATGGTTACGACTCGATCGCTCTCCCGTAAACGGCATCATTACATACATATACGATTCGATTATATTACATTATTACCTATATTATAACAATATAAAAAATGTATTGTATGATATTATATTATGTATATAATATAATATAATATGTTTCTTCATGCACCTACGAATATAAACTGTAACACCTATTCATGTGACACGTCTCTATACGCGCGCCGGGTACGAATTCTTTACTCGGCATTACGGTAAAAATGTCTCCCCCAAGGGCCAAGAATAATAACGGAAAGCGTCTGTGAGAAATTTCAGAAGGTCGTCCGAGTCATATAAAACTACAAAAGGTGTAAAGTGAGTCCACAAAAGGTTCTACCGTACTGATATTTAAAAAATGTTCGACATTGAAATGTTTTTAAAGGTTAGAGTTAGGTACCTATATGGCTATATAATACCTATATATGCGTAAACAGAGATTTCGCTCATTCCCAATATACCTAATAGTATATTTAATGCTGAATCAATAATTATGATATACCGTGCTATATCTGTAATTATTATCTACTTTTTCAGAGCCTCCTGATGGTATCATTCAAAACATCATTTTTTTCATTTATTAAAAATGTTTTAAATTAATGCGTTAATTATTTATTTTACTGAACTCCCTGCACCGGGGAGGAGTCAGCATAAACGTACGTAACGCATGCGGATTCAAATTCAAACAAATTAAATTAAAATATTGTTTGATGTGAGCGATTGTTTTCCCTGTGGCATGGCGTTTCCATTTTAAAATATTTATTTTTATTCACCGGTTATCCACCAACGTGTTTTTAATTTTTAAATTTGTTGTCCAGTGCATGCATAATAATATAATATATTAATATCTGCCATTTTAAAACAATCGTATAAAAAATAGCAGCTATAAACACCCATGTCCTGTATATAGTATATTTACACGCGTGCACTATTTGTGGACAATAATGTAAGTATAATAATATTATATAATATTATCAAATATCAGTTAAGACTGTTAAGAGGACGTTACACAGATATTTGTTATTTCCGCCTTACAAGTGCATAACATAGCAAATTTACGTTCAGCAGATCACGTTTAAGTCAGTTAGTTATCAATTAGAGTGAATTGACATATTCTGAAACTTGATGGTAAGAACATTATCTGTGTTTGTATGTAGGTTTCTTATGATAATTCGGTTTGTAAGTGAGTTATGAGCATTTTTAATTTACGCTATATTATATACGCTTATCTTACTAAAAATTGAACTATCGTAAAAATCCCACATTCAAACACAGATAATGAAGTTACTATAAAGTTTTATATTTTGTCGATTCACCCTTATTTTTAAACTAATTGATTTAAACCTGATCTGCTGAGCTTAAATTTGGTACGTTACGCACTTTTAAGACGAAGACAACAAATAGCCGTTGAGCGTTATCTTAATCATCTCGCGATGTTGCAAAACGCTCGTATACCTAAAGATAACATCAACACAATAGAATAGTATAAGAGCCACTACAGCTTGTTATCCGATATTATTTTAATACTGGTATATCGATTTAGTTATGCATTTTAACTCGATCGCTCAACACCACCGCCTCACCCCTAAACGCCATATCATTAGATACGATTCAATGGTCATAATAATATACTCATATACATATACTAATATATTATATACACACACATCTCGCAGTATTATTTCACATACGGTATATCGCGTATACATTATAATATTGTATTCGATTTACTCGTGCCCACACACACACACACACATATATGATATTATATTATACTCGTTTCGGTGGCGTATCCGGTGGCGGAGTGTGCATGACCGATGGCGATGTATGTATAGTACGCCGCGTTATGCCATAAATATTATTATATAATAATATATTATATCGTAATATGTTTTTCGATGCAACCACTTTGGACGCAAGCGGGTTTTGCCAATTTCCGGCCGGGCGTTTGTCGCGAGCGCCCATCTTCCATCCCCTGATGGCCCCCTCCCCACGACGGAAAGCGGTGGTCGGGAAAAGTCCCTCTGCCCTCCCCATTATACCCGCCGCATAGCAATACCCTCCCGCCCGTCCCGTTGTGACGAGTTATTACTCCACGACACGGACGGTTCGGCGGCGATTTAAATTTAGGGTTTTTTTTTTTTTTTGTTTTCATTTATTATGTTTTCGTAAGCACGCACACGCCGCTGAATTATTATTATTGTCACTGTAGAAATTTGTTTTCGAAGAGAGCACGTGCGCGCGTCTCGTTGCTGCATCGGTGCGCGCATGCTGTAAGCAAATATCGTAACTTTCGATCCGGTTCCGAGATAAAAAAAAAAAAAAAAACAAAACAAAAGCCATCGTTCCAAACTCCCGGGTCCGTCGTCTCCGCTATTTCAGACTATGTGTGTGTGCAAGTGACTGCTAATCGACTGCGAGACGATGGAGTTTATCAGATAATAATAATGTATAATATACTTTATGGCTGAAGATTCGATAACGCTGAAGGAAATATCAGTCTTTAAAATAAATTGTTATTTTACTGTAGAGGTGGAGCTCCAATTTGATGAGACCCGTGGATTATAAAACATATTTTATCTTGTCGGCCGAGTTTAATAATTAACGAACTTCAAAATATGGGAAAATTGAGAAAAAAGAGTTAGGGACAGGTACGTTATAAGTTATAACACAATTCATTGACATTTGTCATTGGTCGTATTAATGAGAATGGCTATTAAAGCCTTCATAAAGACGGATCGCATTAAAATACAATATTTTTATTCAGGAAATGTGTGTTTTACTTTATAAACAAACTATTTCAACAGCGTTGCAATACTAAAGAGCATGCATATTGTTATTGTAATAACTTCTATGTCAGCTTAAAGTCTTAAAGTCTAGCCAGTCTCAGAGAATATTTTTGATGTTTAAATTGAATTGAATTAATTAAAAAAATTAGTCTTATCTCAAACTAATTAAAACTTTAAATTATAAAAAAATAATGAATTGTTTGAATCTTTGCATGCGTTATATTGTTTACTCACTACTATCAGAGATAAATGTATTTTGCGCCGAAATCCCCACTTTAAAATGATATAATTTTCGTAATTTTCGTATCTTATGTTATTGTAATTAATTTTGATTGTATTTGTATAATAATATCAATCGTGAATGTTATATTAATATCTAATATTAAAAGATTTTAGTCGGACAGTCGGGTAAACTGGGGTTTACAATATGTTTTTACAAACTGTTAAATGTTTGTTTTTTCGTTAGTTAGAGATAGTAGGTAAGTTTAGGTTTGCATAAAATAAAATAGTATTATAAAGCAATAGGGTTGGAAAAATAAAACGCATGTAAATTAGGTTTTTAATTTACTTTCTGCAGCGTAAGTGGTAAGTCCCTACAACACCCACGCCATAGGTGTAAATACACTACTGCAAATTATACATATATAGTACCTACAAACACACGGTCGTGTTAAAAGGTATATTACGATCAATATATTATATTATTACACACAACAATTGTGTAAACATGCATGCGTGTGTGTGATGTTTAATTGAAATTATAGCTTAGGTGTGCACAAAATACCGATTCCCGTTTATGCGCAGCATAATAATAATAATATTATCTGTGGAAATCCTGTTGCGGTGGTACCCATTCGTCGTATTAATTTAATTATCCATGGTAGCTTTGGGTATACCTGTATGAGCATTATAATTCCATAATACTTACGCCGTGCAAACGATATGTATAAATCATAATATTATAATATTATACAATATTATTATACCTGCGGGGGTGGCCAGCAAAAAGGACAGTATTAATAAGTGCGCTATATGAGTACAACCAACAAAAATTGTAAGCCATTGTAATTTGTAACTGCATTGTATATTCCACAAAAGCTTATATTTTAGATTAAACTTATTGAATTATACCAAATTGTCCATATTAATTTGATGTTATAGAACACATTGATAAACTGACATATTAATCGAAATTAAAAATTATTTAATTTTCAAAATGTCTGGAATTTCGGATGATAAAATCGAAAAATGTTGGTGTTCACAATGATTATCGACACACTATACCTATGCACTATAAAATAAATAATTATTTATATTTATATTATTCGTTATGATAATTTATTAACATATAGGTTTATAGGCAGGTATACCTATAGGGCTGCATAGGTACTATAAATGGAACGGGCAAAGTCAATGAGATTTAGAAAATGTATTATTATAAATGGTATCTGCAGCATGTGTGGTTTTTATAACGTCGTCCGAGACACGGGTGGGTAAGTACTAAGTATACCCACCAACGCCGCTAGAATAGCGAATATTCAAATATCAATATTTGAATGCCTAACGGGGCTAACCTTTTTAATAATAATCCCACAGAATTATAAAATACGTATGCCGGGACACAGGTAGTAAAAAGGATTTTGGAGCGATTGCGCTGATTCGACGAAATAAAATATAACTGCACCATTATCTCGTATAAAAAGAAAACCTTCAGTAATTTGGCTAGTTACGTTTAATGTGGCCCGTAAAATAAACAAAAAGTGTATAAAATACACGAATAACCGCGTTTGGTTGTATCCAAAGATTTTATCTATCATTCAATTTTGTATACTTTTAGCGAACCTAATGGTAATGATGCTGTGGGATTTGAGATACATTAGCGCGCGTCGGCGTAATCAAAGAAACAATGTTTATAATTTAATTATAAACATGCAACCTAAATTCAAATTTTATTATATGTTTTTATTTTTATTTTTATTTAAATAATTCAACAACCAAACTATGAAACTATGCTATATACGACGATATTATAATATTATAATGTAACGTGCACGATTGTGTTAGTAAAATAGTTCGAAAAAACTAAAAAGTTATTTGGAAATATTTATATGACCCACTCGATGCGGCGTAGGAAGGTATAAACTGCAGTAAAATACGTAAAAGGTATCCATGCTAATGTAATGTTTTTTAAGCTGTGAGTCAAACTGCAATGTTTATATTGATTTTCATGCTCACAGAACTACAAGTCACAACGTCAGAAAAGTTTTCCGTGTGTAGTATTAATATTAATTGGATATTCAGGCCACGATGCATTCACATTATATCTATAACTGTTGCCACTATTGGAACTATCATTTTAAGAATACTTGAAACCAACATAACTAAATTTAAAATATTTTACAAATGATGGATTCGAGTAGTTTTTAAAAAAAGTATAATATATTCCTTTGCAGTTATTTTTAAAAGTGATTAAAATATTTTACGACTGAATAATAATAATATTGTAATGTATAATAATTTTACTGATTTTATTTATGACTTCGTGGATTTGAATTTTTCATCTATATATATCTGCAATGTATCATTATACATAATAATATATCGTTGGTATGGAATATGAATTGAAATATGGTATAGTTAAAAATTGAATAGCTGTTCCGAATGTGTTTTCCAGAGAAGAAAAATCGTTTTCTAAACGTTTATAATATTATATGGAGTGAATATAATTATGTGTGTGCGCCTACCTATACCATACACGTTTAATACGAATGAGAAATCGTAGCAGTAAAAAAAAGTAAAAATATAATGTACATCAATTAAAATTAATTGTCGGGTCACAATATAATTATTAATTCTGTCGTTGGCATTCGAACTGCACTCGGTTTTTTATTTATTATTATTAATTTTTAACCGTTTTGGACCAAATAAACCGGTGCGGTACCTGCCTATATATAATATTATAATGCCCGACCATAAATAGAACGATATTGCATATTCGTAAGCACCACGCTCGCTAATGATCCAAACAGATTATCATCTCCGACCCGATGAATAATAATAATAATAATAATAAGAGACAAATAAGACGGCCGAGCGGATTCCCGTGACAGTGCGCGGGCCGTGTCCACGCTCGTTCTGCGCATATATTATATTATTATATTGTTATTAAGAATAATCCGGCTAATTGGAGTGACGTAGAAAATAAAAATTTACATATTATTATAAAATCCGAAGGGTACGTGTATATCACGTATAACGACGATATAGTGATAATAATAATTGGTATACCATGTTGCAACCATGGTACACGTATAGCTATCACGCGGCGCTGTTGTATGTACCTACCTATAAGGAATAAATCACGCTCGTTGCTTACAACGTGAGGCTGACGATAATATTTATCCGCAGCGTATTATAATTTCGTCGTGCGAAGCGCCCACGCTGTCCAATTTGAAAGTCTTTGATGAGTTCGTTTTGCTATTTACGGTACCTATACATATTTCGAATCTGGAACAGGATTTAGAAAAGTAATGGGTCTATGGACGCAAAACAACAAGAGTCGTATAATTTATTAATATAAATTACACACTCGCAGTTTAATTACACCTTTTTACAAACAAATTAATAAACGAGAAATGCATCTTTGATAAAGTAGCAGTGATGCAGGTGACGGAACTCAGCCCCTTAATTCACACTTTTATCCACTCACGATCAAGATTGGCGACCTCAAAAGTAGTCGTCGCAATTCCCACCGTAACACTGTAATATTATAACAGTGCGGTCATCGAATGTTTTTCCCCGTGTCGACTTTAGGGGCAAGTGCATTACACCATAATCGAGCTCGTCCTTCGAACTGCTGCATATTATACACCTATTATAGAAAACCTAAATACGTATAATGTATATACGATATAAGCTGCTGGTAGCTGACTTCAGACCGGGCGCAGACTGCGTTTGACGTCTTAGCCTGTCGGCTGTCACTGAACTGTATGTATATTATACATATATTTATATATAATTCCTATCTGCCTATACACCCTGAAGCTACCTATGTACATACCTACTCCTATTATACATACACATATATACTTAATGGTACTACACACTACTTACATATTATTATTATTATTATTTGAACGGAAGCTAAACCGTTGCGATGACATGTCGTCGTCGTGCGGGACAAACTACCGCGACCCGCAGCAACTACTCACTAGCACTATTTATAAGTCGTTGATGTCGAACTAAAAATTAATTTAAATTAAATAGCGCCTCAATCGGACGGGTGAAAGAATGGCCACGTGTAAAGGGTGCGGATCGCGGAGTGGTGCTACTCAACCACGATGTAAAATAAATAAATATTAAACAAGATGCTGGACAAATATTATTATTACTACGGCGTGGTCTAGTCTATAGTGTATTCAATTCGGCGAAAAGACTTAGAACAACATTTTACGAAGGTATAGGTAGGTAGGTAACAAACTATAATATTTTTGCGTTATAGTAGATGAGAGTTTCACAAGAAAATTGTATCAGGAGGTATATTGCATTTCGTTTGACAATAATATATTATTATAACTATGTAGTCTTGCCAATTCTTTCTGTTTAAATGGATAAAAATGTAAAAGTAAGAACATTCACGTTTTACAAAAATCAATAATAATTGATTATACAGAGTCATCAGTCATCCATTTAGATTAATAAATTGGACGCTCGAGTCTCGATCATTCAAAAATATAAAACAATAATCATTTTTAAAAAAACTATATATTGTTGTGAAAACTGTTAAATAGTTAACCTGTATAGAAATTTTCTCAATGTATGGACACAATATGCTCTAATACGAGATAGTTTAAAGTAATCCCTACGCTAAACTAATATATTATACATCATTCAATTCTAAACTGATTACATTAAGAGCTAATGGTCTAATTTACTTTTAAACTTTACACTCTAATAAGTTAATGTCTGGCTTTGTTTATGCCTGATTGGATCTTTGCAAAGGGTCTTTGATGCGCTAATATTTAAAATCGGTTTAACGATAGTGGGACAGATAATCGAGCCCAGTTGACGGTTCAGGACCCCTAAAAATACACACATATATATATATATATATATAACTATATACGAACTACCAAGCGTTAAGGAGTTTACTGAAAACTAAAAAATAACTATAGCGTATTTTATTAACCAAGCATCAGTATAATAGTCTACACTATACAACATCATGGGCCCTTCCCTAAATCTTAACTTTGTAGATAATATAATAATTCGTATTATATAGCTATCGCGTCGCAGTAGAGACCGAAATCAATAGTTTCAGGCGAGATACAGAAATTGGGTGTGCCGCTGAGTTGGGATTGTCTTTAAAATATGAAAGCAATGATACATTATTGTATTCGAAAAACGACTCTCAGCTGAGTATATATATCTTATACCCTAAAATTGTCAATATTTTGTTCAAAACTGGCGTGGTTATACATTTTGTAGTCACTGCAGTTTATTCACTGCAATTTTTCCAACCCGTTTTTTTATCTACTTCAAACATGTTTAGTACAATATTAAATTTGACACTGATAGAAACTATTTTCGAATAAAATTTAAAAGATTACTCTAAGGAACCAAAAAACCATCGGAATAATTCCCATTATACCTACTTAAATATTAAAAATATGTTATTTTATCACTATCTAAAGATAGAAATTTTTAAATGAAGTACAAATAGTACAATGCTAAATATGGTATTGAATATGTTACTGAAGTATGGAACACCTACAAGAAAATACAATCACAGACAAATCAATAACTCATCGGTATCGTACCTTCTGGTTCAGTACATAATTTACTTAGATTATTATTTTATAAGCCTTCAGTTGTAGATAAATGAAACATGTATTAGATAATGTATACGTATATTAATATTATACAAATCACTTTACTACTTTACTTTAAATTACTTGTCTAAAAACGTATTATAATAATAACAACCTAACGTGATTTACAAAAATTGGATTAGTTTAAACTTTAAACAAGCGATGGATCCTATTTCATATAAAACTAATAACTTTAAATTTGTACCATTTGGTTCCGTCTGTTTCGTGCCACCGACACGTTCGCATATTTTACAATATCGTCGTCGATTACAATATTGTATGCTGTAATAGTGTAATATATTATTATAATACGTACTATACTATAGCTGTACAAGATGAGCCCTCAAGCAAGTGTAACTTGGAAATAAATTTTGTTAATAATAAGTATTGTGACAGCAAACACGCGGACGATACAAGGATCGGTGGTTATAATTTGTAGATGAAATATGTGGACTAGAAATTTCGTGAACGATTCTTTATAATATATTACTGTGCATATAGAGAAGTACGTCGTATTATTATAGCGTTGTTGTAGACAAACATGCAAGGATCACGGTGATTAAATTAGAAAATACCGTATTGTAATCGGCTTAACGCACGCATGTCGTGTCCCGGTTGGATGGTGTATTTTCCGAATTTCACAAAACTTATAACAATAAAAATATACGCCTTAAACGCGTTTTTTGAGCAAAAGGAATGGGTACATGTAGGACACCCCGCGATGTTATATGTTATATATTTTATAAAATAACGAATTCCTGGGAACGACGTGATGCGGGATCGGCCACTGAGCACGGGATAAATCTCCGTCGGTCAGTGTATAGAGGTCGTATTTTGTATTGGCCACACAATCAATATTATAGCCCCTGACAATATGTACGTCATTATATTATTTTTAATTTATAGGACCTCAATAAATACGACATTTGCACAATACAAGTGCCGTTACATATAACACGGACGTGGCTGTCGATGTCGTCGTCGTCAAAACGGACAGACGTATTATAGAAGAATGTGGGTCGGTCGGTCAGACGGTGCAACTCACAGTGCGTATATATTATATTATGATAACAATAATAGTATTATAATGTAGCGGTGCACTGCGTGCGTCTATAGGAAAAGGGTTAGAGCGTCTAAAATGGGAACCCCGGTGACTTTTTTCCATTCGACCATTGCAGGGTCTGCAGCAGTACAATGGCACCTACTATATAAATGGTTTACGGATGGTATGTCGCGGTGTTCTTTTCGTTTCGGGTCTTTTTTTATTTATTTTTTTCCTTCTACCCCGAGGTCGTTTTCCTATACGTAACAGCGTCCGTCGTCCTATTCCAGCACAACCCGACTGCGCAATTAATCGATTTCACGGTTTCGACTGCGGGGACACACACTGGACGAGTCGCGTGTTGCCTCGTCCCGGTGCCTTTTTTTTATTATTCAAAATCGTATACGCAATAACGGCCACCACACGACTCCCAGAGAATCGATAGCATTGTGCGAGGAGAACCTTCTGTTATTGTATATCGTCTATATATTTATACGTCGTATACGTGCGAGTCTTCCACCCCCTTAGAGCCGGACGGTTTACAGAAGCCAGACCGATGTGCTCCCCATGTGTAGAGAAACAATAATAATAATAATAATTCGGGGTGGGATTCACGGTATGAAAAAAACGTACGAAAACCTCCCTCGGCGCGGTGATCAGCGTGTAATGGATCTATAGTTAAAAAAAACTCTTTATATACGTTTTTATTGTTGTTATTATTGTGTTATAATACGATTAGGTACCGAAAAATATTCTTCCGAATTTTTTTTTTCGTATAAAAATACGATAAAAGATATTATATTAATCGTGTCGCATGCTGTAACCATTTTCCGTGACGTTATTTTTTTATTTATTTTTCTGACCGTTTCTCAACATCGGGTGTCGTATCATAAACACGCCGCTTATCCAGATTACAAACAACAATCCCCCCACCACTGTACGACCATCTATTCGATTTCTTGGAAGACGGTTCTACTCCATTATTGTTATTATATGTACGGAATAAATCTCTCAGTGTGCTACAAAAGAGATACAATGATTTTATGGAACGAAATTTATTTCAATTTCGTGGGAATTTCATTGTAGTCCTATATAAATTTATTATGATATGAGAGTTATACAAAAAAAGTTAAATAAAATGTTAAGTTAAAAT